>CAHIKZ030000569.1:1075000-1112500 GCA_903632075.3 Acanthosepion pharaonis
AAAATTGCATTATAATTATGAAAAAATTACAATGATATAAATTAAAGTTACCACACTTGAATAAAACCATGAACAAATGTCTTCAAAACTTAATTTTTAAAAGAATTATAACAGAGCGCGTTCATACGTGTTTAAAATAAATATAACAGCGCGCGTTATGTTGGCATTCCCCCAAATCAGAACTTACATTAATTTTTTGTCTTAACAATTTACACCTGAAGATAATCTTCGATGAGATTGAATTTACCTGGGAAAATAAAAGAAATGAAAAAAAGTCGGTCAGAGAATATATATATATATATATATATATATATATATATATATATATATATATATATATTCAGGGACATGGTAATGAAGATTGCATTGCTCCATAAAACAGACTGTCGCCGCTTTGTCTTGACCACAGTGTCCACTTCATATTTATATTTACATACGCTCTGTCGTTGATATTAAGCACTTTTACCCATAATATATCATAACTTAAAACTATATTTTTATCATATATATATATATATATATATATATATATATATATATATATATATATATATATATATATATATATATATATAAAGAATAAAGAGAACGAGAGTGTCAACATAATATGTATATATTTCCACGTTTCAATAGCATCTACAGACAAAATTGTTTCTATTGCCATATTCTGTTGTTTTCTGAATTGATGTTTCGATTGATGCGTGAAATCGACAGTTACTATGCAGTGTTGATTCCCATGTCTTCACTTCTTTTATCTACAAAATTCTATTTCCAATATTGGGCACATGCACACTATTAACAATAACAATTTAAAAAAAATAAAAATAAAAAAAAACGCAAAAAACTCAAATAAATTAACACCAAAAACTCTAACTAAAACATTAATAAGCGTGAGTTTTAGCAGATAGTAATACAAACAACACAGCCTGATAGAAATGGCTATTGTAACCAGCCAAAAATCCCCCAAACCAATCTTACACGACTCCAAAAACTTGACATATTAAACATTTCTACTTACATCAAAACAGAGAAGCCTTGATAATGAAAAACAAACCCCAGATAACACCTCCATTTCCAAATTTTAAAACATTTCTTTTGGTTGGTTATTCCAAACATCGCTTGAGAATGAAACGGTCATCTAAAGTTAAGGTTTAATATTGAAATTAAACTTTAAGTATTGTGCGCCAGTTTCGATTTCTGTGCCGCGATGGAATCATATTTTAAATATATATATATATATATATATATATATATATAGTTTATTATAAACAAACCATTTACTTAAATATTTGTATATATAAAAATGACGTATAAACAGAAAATATATTAAATAATTGTCGGATTTCATAATATACGATGTCATTTGCTTCCGTTAAGATAGGCTTTGAGCAGACATGAGCGTTCGAGAAAAATTCATGGAAATTGGTTGTTTAAAAACACTAATTTGACTTTGTGCAGCAAATGCTTTCTCTGTAGCTAAATGATATAATACGTCAGTTTATATGACGGTTCCGTGTAGGATGCAGGTTCGATTTCTGTCGGAGCTCATTCAGGCCGGTAAATTTAGTTAATACTTAAAATATATATATGTGTAGTTTTTTTTCCGTATCTTTTATTTATTTTATTCTTCGCTAATGTCGCCTAATGTATAATCATCTACATGACATTGAATGTTGGGCATTTGCTCACAGATGTCGTTCTACCGAACGCTCCTGTACTGGTCATATCTTGCACTGGTATCTGACCAACGAAGAAGTCTTATGCAAAATAGGAACAAGAAGAAATCTCATGCCCTATAGTCTAAAAGAAAACGCTGACATTTCAAGGACTCAAAATGAAAAAAAAAAAGCGTCTCTCGGGAATTTAACACTCACAGGACATATTCAAAGCGAGAGGAGGAGGAGGAAACTGGCAGTAACATACTTAACAAGATTTTGTGAATGAATGGCAAAACAGAGAAAAAACGGTATGGTAAATTGTATTTATTCATCCCCTCCACGAGTTCAGGTTGTTGGTTTAATGTGGGGAGCCCGAGCGTGTACATACGGGCTAGGAAAAAAAAAAAAATTGTCCGATGCCTTGCAGCCGTTGGTAGCGCTGGCCTCGGTGTAACCACCGATCCCTCTCTATACTGCAAAGATAGGGTGTGCCCTTGGGAAGCTGTTTTCCAGAGCTGGGCACCTCTCAGTATAATTTTCCTCCCATGTGACTCTTTCCTTTTATGGAACCGCCCCTGAGTGCACTCTACCCAAAGATAGAGACTAAACTGAAAGACGGTAAAAGTACTCGAGTGAGTTATTTACACACTTAAACGATTTTCTAAGCGTAGATGTGGCCAAGGTCGAAACTATAGGGCATCCTGTGAGGATCGAACTCACTACTTAGTCGTAATTTTTCTAGCAAGACAAGCTTGCTGACGATTACATCACGTCGGTATGGTAAATGGGGAGAATTTCGAGCAATAAAAGCCATGGTTGCCTGTTTTGAGAGGACATGACACAAAAAGAATCACGGTTAAAAGTTTCTTAACTTTGATCTCTAAAAATCCAAATGTATTTTTTCTCTCTTTACTTTCTTTCATAAAATGGGGAAGAAGCATATATGAGTCAATTTATCAATATATACGAATATTAAACGATCAATAAGTATTAATATTTGTTAAAGTGTAATTCAAAGTTTACGTTTGAAATTTGACTTTGATAGAAAAGAAAGAAAAACAGTTAAATAAAATTCTCCTACAATCCGAAATATAAATTTTGGGATTCAAATGCGAAGGACTTATATTTGTGTGTCTATGCACCTAACCTCGTGTATCCGTATATATGTGTATTCATGTGTACGTGACATTATAATTGTTCATATGGACTTTGAATATGTCTATGTGTGTATGTGTGTTTGTTTTCTATATATATAGTGGTTATACTTGCGTTTATGAAAGTGTTGGTTCTTGTGTGTGTGTGTGTGTGTGTGTGTGTGTGTGTGTGTGTGTGTGTGTGTGTGTACACGAGCGTGCATGCATGCAGGAGTTAACTTTTTGGCGAGGCCGTTATTGAACACCAGGAGGTCATTTTTAATCACCGTGGAGGGTCTAATTCTTTCACTAAAAATCCGCTTTTTTTTTCTTTTTTTTTTTTTTTTAAAAAAAAAAATATTTATTTGCTTTTATAAAAACGTGAAATAAAATTGATTTTGTTTTTACTTGAACAGATTTTTTTAATGTCACCCTTGGTGTCTTTTCTATGATACTGTAAAAAGACACGCTGATATAGCCAAGGGCATTTTTTTAAAAAACCTTCAATTATATTAAAAAAGTATTTCTAAATATTTCTAAAATATTTCTTTAAATTTTAGGAAGTGCCAGAACGCATTTATTGCTCATGATTTCGACACGAAGAGTCAAAAACATTTTAAAACGATAAAATCCGACCTAATGCAAAGCTGAAATAAAATTCAAGATGGTTTCCGTACGTGTATTATCGAGTTTATAATGTTAGCCTATGTAGTTTTATTTCTTTATGGCTATAAAATTATTTGTATGTTTTTATATGTGCATTAATCCATTTGTCGAAATCTTGTGAGGTTTTTGTTTGTATTTTTATACGCAAAACTCCGCTTCCCCACCATTTAAACTAGTATGTGTCTCTGTGCGTACACAAGGCGAGAATTCGGGTAATCAGGTGCGTCTAGAAGCAGGTGTCTTTAAAAGTTTTCCACATGTGAAAAATTAACTGTGTGTGGGTGTAAATATAGATAGAGAACGAGAGAGTTTAAAAGGAGAGTCTCTGTGCAAAAGGTTATGCATAAGACGGAGTGTATGTGTGAGAGAGAGAAAGATAGACAGAGAGGAAAAGCAGAGAGATTATCTATGTTTATTGACGTGAATCGCTAGTAGTTTTCATATATGTAACGTAACAAAATGTTTCGGTATATTATTTTCTTACCATTCACCTACATCGTCATACATATATTAATAAACATATGCTTACGTCTATCTATATAGCTTATCTATGCGTTTACAACGAAAATACACAAATGTGCGTAGGCACAGAAATACACATGCAAATATATGATAACTTACACAAAATGCCAAAAATACTGCCAAACAGACTTTGAATTTAAACTAATTTCTATATTTCTTTTGAGATAATGGATGCAATTATTCAAAAGCTCTGAATACTTTTTCAGAAATATAGACAGATTTCTGAGATGAGTTATTATGTACATTATTTACATTATTATTATTATTATTATACCTAGTTAAGGCAGTGGAGAAATTTCAGAGGGAAATTAGCAGGAGATAACTGACATCCATTAGACATGGTTCGTGAAACTAGAACAGTCTACCCCAGTGAGCGAAATAAATGGTTCAGTTCGACATTCCAAACACCTGAAGAAGGCCGGAGCATACAACGGCCGAAATGTTGTAATAAATATGTCGACAAAGATGAGGACAATAGTCCGAATAATATAAATAATGTTTTTCGAAGTAATTGTGATTCTTCAGCATTTTGGTTGTAATTTCCATTTCGTAATTTTTACATTTTCTTGCCTACACTTGTGACATCTGGAGTTAGACGAGAGGTAATTAAATGTACATTTCACAAAAAACAGTTGTCGGCTTCCAGATGATTACATGTATCTGTTTGTAGTGATCGGTTATTTTACACCAGATTGTATTAAGACAATTATAATTACGTCCTGGCATGAAATATGGATCGAACACATCCTCTTGTATATCTATGTAGCATACTTCGTTAGGGGTTTTCCATTTGGTACATTATTTAAAAGATATGCTCTAATATGGAGGGTTTTGAGGGCCCGGTATTGTCCAGAGTATTTTACTTTTTGCATCAGGCCAATTTGTTGTGAGCATCATGTTTTCCATGCGATCGAGCAATGTTTAGGCCATATTTTGAATTTTTTTTGTTGTTAGGTTTTTTTTTCATTCCTCAATTAATGTTGACTCCTCGGAATTCCTATCTTGATATTGTAGGTATTTCCCAACTTAGTGAATTTAGTTGGTGTGTCCTTTCACCTTTATTTTAACACCTTCATTTAGCTGAGTAGGTATAAAAAAAGAAAAAAAAGAACAAAAACTGATTGCGTGAAATTATTTGAAGTCGCCGGCGATTGTACACAAAAATTTAAGAAAATTACACACACATGCACAAACACACATACATACAAACATGTTATACTATATATATATATATATATATATATATATATATATATATATATATATATATATATATGTGTGTGTGTGTGTATATATATATATATATATGTGTGTGTGTATATATATATATATATTGGATCTTTATTTATCTAATATCAGAGATTTATCACTTTAAATGTTATTTTTAATAGATACTCATATTTGAGTAGACGGCTCAGCTATTTATAAATAAAGGTACTGTTTAATAAATAAATATGAGGATCCACTAAAATGACATTTAAACTGATATATATATATATATATATATATATATATATATATATATATATATATATATATATATATATATATATATATATATATATATATATATATATATATATATATATATATATATGTGTGTGTGTGTGTGTGTGTGCGTGCGTGCTCTAGAAGCTCATTCCTGACGGAAAATGTGATACACGTTCGATTCTTGTTGAAGGTACACTGTGTCTTTAGTCGGATTTCTCAGTGTAGGCCAGCATTTATTACATTCGATTTTTAAGAAAATAAAAATGGAGGGATAGCATCTCTAACGTGTATATCTACTAAAATAAATTTGGTATTAATACGAAAAAATTACATTTATAACATTAAACACGAACCATAAAGTTGCCAACATGCATTGTCCACTTATAAGACTTTACCAAATATTCACATAGGCACTTATTCATTAGGACACACTGTTTTTTTACTTATTTATTATCGATTATCATCGACTTATGTTTATGTGTGGATTCATAGTTTATTATTTTTTTGTTATTTACATAACACGTTCATTTATTTATATTTTTGTTTATTTTTTATTTTGTTTCTCTTATTTGTAAATAAATGGTAAAACATTAGTGACAACAGTATCCTCGTCTAGCTTATGTCTTAACATTATGTGGAAGGTATTTATACCGAAATAAGTATTTAGAGTACTGCGTAAATACTTGGCTTTATCTGGAGCGGATTGGTACATTACGGCGGTCTTTTGCAAGCTAATCGTTAGAACTAGTGCTCTAAATTCCGTCGAGAAGGAACCCATAAAATGTTGCATGTCACTCTGGAAGTGTGGAGCAAGTTTATCACAATCGTCAGTCTACAGGAAATTGCGTATTAATGATGACAATAGATTGGTTTTTGACACAGTAACCCCTTGCGTGCTATTAATACTCCAACTTTATATTCAATATACATTGTTCGATATTTGATGTACAAGACCTGTGAGATTCTTCAAACGGCCTTAAAAAGATCGTGAAGTATAACACAAATAGATTTGGTGTTGTTACATCTCCTTGCTTTATACGATTTTCAAATTACCACCTACGTTGACACGTGTTTTCGTTGCTTCCTGGAAATCTCCAAGAACAGAAACAAACTCATTAGGATATCCAAGTTTCTTAAGAATATTCCATAAAGCATTTCTATTCCTAGTATCAAAAACCTATGTTAGATCAACGAAGATTTGGAATATGGCCATCTTCTGCTCAATGCATTTTTCTCTCAATTGCCTTTCAAAAAAACAAAAACAATGGCTGCTGTCCCCTCTGTTATATCTGAAACCACGCTGTCATTATGGCAGGACTTCAGCCTCGTTCTTGTTGTAAAGTCTGTCCAACATGATCCTCAATAAAACTTATGAATAATTACATAAGCACATACATGCACCCTTGTGCAAATTAATTGAAACAAAACCAATAATTCCGATATCATTTACTTTTTTCGTATTTTTCCAATGAAACATGAACCATTGCACATGTTAGTACTTTATACGCCCATTCCATAAAGTCGTTCCTTAAAGATTGACGTCAAAATCGCCTGAATTTAAATCAGGAATGTTTCAGGGTCAGTCTATAGAACTTTGATTTGCTCACTGGTAGTGCTTGTCTGTGTGTTCGTGCAGCGTTACAATTTTCGAACGTTTCCTTGGAGCAATTTCCATCGCCGACAATAGTCGTAGGACATCTAATCCACAGTCAAGACAACAGTGTATGGGCGAGATAAAACTCTGATGCAATCACGGATGACGCAACATTTTTCAAGGCCAAACAAATTTCATCATAAACTCCGAAAATAGATACATATTACTGCACATAAATGACATAATCTGATGGAAAAATAGAAATCGATTACACCCTGTCACTCCAGTGGGACGAAAACTGACCGTATGGTGAAAGAAAAGAAACTAAAGCGGTTGTTTCAATTAATTTGCATAAGGGTGTAATGCTTGTCGAGTCAATCCTCACAACTATCCGCAACAAGTTTTATCTATGGTTTTAATTCTTGTGAGAACGATAAGGGTTATGGAAGCCAGCAAAATTACTTACTGTACTGTACAGAGCTTGGCCTCGTTTGTAGATTCTGTTCCGGTTGTTCGTGGGTCTTTGTATGACGGATCAGATAGGGGAGATTTCTGGAGGACCTGCCACTGCCTTCACAAACACTTTCCATTTAATTTTGAAGTTACTTTTTAAACTCTTGTCCTAAAATAGGAATGGTTAAATATATAGTGACAGAAGACTTAATAATACGTAAATAAAAATAAGAGAAAATTAAACTATAATTTCACTTGTCTGTTAACTAGATTTAACTAGCGTGTTATAGATGCAATATTTCGATAATTGTCAACGTTGTTAACTAACATTTTTTAAGCATACTCGGAAATGATTGTATAACGAATTCTGAATTTTCCTTTATCTCAAAAGATTTTAAGAAATCTCTGTTCCTCAATCTGGTTGCAAAATCACGGATATAGTTATTGTCAGGTGTCAAGTGTCAGAATCTACGGATGGATAAGAAATAGTAAATCACAGAATTAAAAATGAATAGGTTAAAAAACGGAATTAAATTATTTCGGTACGATGAGGCGCTCCTTTTGAAAAACCATTCAAGACGAGACCGTCAATAAAAAATAAACGGCCATTTTGAAAATTGATATGCATAAAACATGCTGTAAATGAATAACAAAATAATTCATATATATATATATATATATATATATATATATATATATATATATATATATATATATATGCATACTAAAAAGCTCTTCTAAAATTTTATACGTAGAAAACTAATATACAAACAATACATAATTCATATTTCAATACAAATAAATATAATAATCATAGCACACACACAAATATATATATATATATATATATATATATATATATATATATATATATATATATATATAAGTACTAAATATGAATGCATATATATATGCTTTGTTTATATCCTACTTTTTTTAACGTGTATAAGTGTGCTCAATTTTAATTTTCTTAAACACGTTTTTAGTAAAGATCAAACATGACATATTTATATAATTACACTTTTGGCTTCAACTTATCATTTATTTACTTTTAAATATTAGGATAACGTCCGTTATGTCTTTCTTTTCCATTTGATTGGACGATGTATAGCTCTCTTGAGAGGAATACTGATCACATGTGTTGACTGTACAGGTCTTGATTATCTACAGACATACATCATCGCGGCCTGAAGATAATTTGTGGCGAACATCGATTAACGACTAAATGGCTAAAATGATTTATTTAATATATAAACATACATACAACGCGTTGCATTTCACACACACACATACACATATATATATATATATATATATATATGAAAAATTTCACAGAGTTAACCTGTAGAAAAAAACAATAATTATAAAAGTAAAATACAATAGGATAACTGTAATAGTTTTGTGGGCAACTATTACAGTTTTCCTATTGTCTTTATATATATATATATATATATATATATATATATATATATATATAGAGAGAGAGAGAGAGAGAGAGAGAGATAGATAGATAGATAGATTGTATTAAACAATATGGATCAATATTGTGAATTTCTTTCTTCGTTCAAAGATAGTGTTATTAAACTCGTCGTTATGAAAAGAATTTACATAAAATAAATAGACAACACCTGTCTATATTATTTAATGAAACGTGTATATATATATATATATATATATATATATATATATATATATAGTCATCCACAGAAAGATTGTTTTGCTGTATCACAGGTCTTCAGTGTTGCTAGACGTCCGATTGCTTCAAGACGGGACCAGTCAGCGATTCTATCTCTTGGCTATCATTGCACGACAGAGAGAAAGGGAAATTTTAAAGATTTCTAAACAAAATACAGCAGTGGGCCGAATTGCTCAATTCAATTAGTTTGAAAAGCAATGCGTTAATAGGGGTATGAGCCAATGTTTTTAAAATTACCATTTTCTCAAGAGAGCTGAACCGGGATTCCTAGGAGCATATAGATTGTCATACGAGGCAAAATAATAGGAGCACCTTTAGAAAAGGTATCATGGACCATCATTAATACCAAAACATTCTTGCTAATCAAAAGTGGCTTTCTCCTAAACCACTTTTTGGCCAAGGTCAACGCATCATGTTCAAACACGATAAAAATCCTAAGCATACTACCTTAAATAATAAATGTTATCTAGAAAGGAAGTGCGACAAGGGTAAATTACAACTCTTCCAGTGGCCTAGTCGGAGTCCTGACTTTAACCCAGTTGTAAACCTTTACATGATAATGGAAATGCGTGCTTGTAATATGAAAGTTAACACAGAAGATGAGCTTTTTGTGCTGGCGAAGTACGTTAACTTACTAAAGAATATAGTCTATAGCATGCCACTATGAATCAAGCTCCTTATTAAAGCAATTGGTTAACCAAGAAAATACTAAACAATTTTTTGACTTCTATAATGTACTTATGTACACCTGTATTAATTCACTGTATTAATAAACGAATTTTATTACTCACTTGTCTTGTAAAAAATACAAAAATTCACTTTCTATGGGTGCGTCCATTTTTTTTTTTGGCCTCGTATATATATATATATATATATATATATATATATATATATATATATATATATATATATATATATATATAATACTTTGTTTTACCAAAGCGTTTTATTCTCTGGTCAACTTTTTCAAGGTGAATATAATGATTTCATTTTGCAACATGTGTTTATAAAGAGAAGTGAAAATGTTACGTTTTCAAAATAGATAATGTATGAATACATACTGCAAAATAATTTTTTTACATTTACTTTGATAAAGTCCATCAGAGGACGAAACATGTTGGTAAAGAAAAGTTTATCTTTTGTCGTCATTCATATTGATTTTTACAGATATATTTTTTATATCTAATTTTTTACTGAAAATGGAAGAGACTGACATTAATCTTTAAACGCAAAGATGATTTAAGCAAAAAAATGCCTGCTACATAGTGCACAATACTGTGTGTGTGCCGTATATTGTAGTATCTGATATTGTTTTGAAACATACTTTCATGAACGTTTTTGCCAAGTCAATAACTTATAAATCCGTCGGGATTACATAAACCCAATTTATTATATACTGTCGACATGGAGAACGCATGGATAAAAACAATTTTTGTCATTTATTTTCTATCCATTCTGAAAGATTTCCATCTTAAAATCTGGAAACTTAAGACGGAGAATATAAAATGTTAAACGAAATTTTTTTAAACACACTCATTTTCTTTCTTTTTTATTCTCAGGCAAAGCCAGCTTGTGAATAATAATACAAGATTTCATTATTTTAAACAGACACAAATGCATACACACACTACACATTTTCCTTTATCCGAAATTCATTATCGGATATTATTTTCTAAACATATTTTCATGCACTTTTTTCTAAATGTCAGTAAGTTATAACTCTGTCGAGATTACATACTTATATGGTCTGTCTATATTTCTGAGATGAGGTATTATGTACAGTATTTACATTAGTCGGACCATTGTCCTCATCTTTGAGGCCATATTTGTCACAACGTTTCGGCCGTTGTACGCTCCGGCCTTCTTCAGGTGGTTGGAATTTCGGACTGAATCCTTTATTTCGATCACTGGGGTAGACTTTTCTAGTTCCACGTGCCATGTTTGATGGATGTCAGTTATCAGTTATCTCCTGCTAATTTTCCCTCTGAAAGTTCTCCACTGCCTTAACCAGATATTGAACTCACCTTCTTTGGGTCTGTCACTGGATCTAACCAACGCCTCAAGGACACATAGCACAGTGGATAACTAGAACAGTCTACCCCAGTGATCGAAATAAAGGGTTCAGTTCGAAATTCCAACCACCTGAAGAAGGCCGGAGCGTACAACGGCCGAAACGTTGTGACAAATATGGCGACAAAGATGAGGACAATGGTCCGACTAATGTAAATACTGTACATATTTATATATATATATATATATATATATATATATATATATTTCTGTATATATATATATATATATATATATATATATATATATATATATATATATTTCTGTATATATATATATATATATATATATATATATATATTTCTGTATATATATATATATTTGTGTGTGTGTGTGTGTGTGTGTAATTTCTCTATATATTATTTATATATTATTATATATGTGCGGTACTTATTGAAAAGCGTTCAATATGATTGATACACCTAACATATTTTAGCTGTATTAATGTGAGTTTGTAACTCTGGATTTCACGCCCTTGCGATCGTCAGAGAAGAGGTTGAAACCCACGGTCACAAACTCACATCAGTAAAACTATATATATATATATATATATATATATATATATATATAAATATATATATATATATATATAATTTGAACAAAAGTTTTATACCACAGAATTTATATATTGTTTTAAAAATTATTGAGTGCACTCTTTTTCTTTGAAATCAAACATTTTTATCCAACACTTCTTCAGAAACTCAAACATACAAAAAACTATCATAAACGGTTAAACTGAAAATGTGCATGGGGTGGGGGTAATGAAGTATACACTAATAAATACATTTATTATTAAAACAACAAATAACTATATTAAAAAAAATGCAATCACGACGCACCCATGACACACAAAATCCCTCCCTGTGACCCGCAACAACGTCGTTCGATGAAGCTTTCACCTACCGAGCTTTGTGCAGTATCCTAAACGCTTCGCCAGAAAATTTCTAAACGCAACCCGGGTTATTCACCAAATATCGTCCAATCGTAGTGTTGGACGAAAAAGTCTTTAAAGAAAGGGAATGTGATCCGTCATTTTTAAATCAATATATAGCGGGACTTACTAAGAATTCAATTTTTTCAAGGATAGTAAATTAGTCCACACAATAAAAATGCTGAATTCAATAAAGTTAAACCTGCTCTTGTACAAAGATATCCTTTGTGCCTGCGCCTAACTTGGCTGGGTAATATCAGTGATAGATATGCTGAGCGGGTTTCCGTAGCGGTTCGACATTACTTTGCTGCTAACATTCGTGTAGTCTTTTCTGTCAAGCCTGTCATTCCTTCCATGCGGAAGGCTGTTCTCCTTCCACATCATGATAGTTCTCTAATTCATTCCTTTAAATGTGGTTGTGGTTCACACTACATAGGGAGAACGATTCAAAGGCTGGATGTCAGAATAAAGCAACACGTTCCAACAAAAATCTACAATCTTAAGTACACTCCTTCAGATATTCTGACAAATACATATGGGTCTTCCATCGTAGAGCACCTACTACTAAATAGCCTTAATTGTGCCATTAATTTCAGTTTGGACTCCTTCACTATTTTTACTAAGTCCCACTCGAATTCCCACTTGAAAGTGTTGGAGGCCATTTATATTTTGCCTTTGAAGCCCTCTCTGTGTAAACAGAAGGACTTCGTCCTAAACCTCCAACTAATTTCTATTTAAGCAATATTTCCCCTCCAATATATACTGTCCATCTTTTTAGTGATAATTCTATTATAATTTATTAACATCAATTTAGTTCTCTTGAGCGAGGTTCGAAACCGTTTAGGTAGGCCGTTTTACATTTTATCTATTATCATCATGAGTGATAATAAAAATAAATTTTGTCTTTTCATGTCCGTTATAAAATTTTGTACTACAAATCATATCTTTAAAGATATATATTTGAACTTTATTTCAATCATTCATAAGCTTCCGATCCTTAGCTATAATTAATTAATGGAGAGAAGAAAAGTGAACATTTATGTATGTGTGTATTTAGTGATTGCGAGAGATAGGGAGAGGGATTGACTGATATCAGGTGTGTGGAAAAGTTTTCAGCACTTTTAGTGGGGAATCTTGTGACTAAATGAATAGACAGTTGAAATCTGCTGGAGACTTTTGCATAAATTTAATCGACACAATCATATGTTAGGTATTAATGCATGCATTTTTAACTTACGTGTATCTTGTGTGTATATGTGTGTTTGTGTTCAATTGATTCATAACTAAAATTTAAATTCATTTCCTTACACCAGAGGGTAAAAAATAAATAAATACTTAAACCTTTCACTCAGATCACCGTTTAAATTTCTGCCCCCCCAAATTTTAACAAAATTAAAGAATTGCTTTCGTTTAAATCACGAATATCATGTATTTTCTTACTTTTTCTTTTGTCAAATTTTTAAGATTTTCTTTTACTATTCAACCTGACCATCCCCTGTTCTGATGTGTATAGAGTTGAATGAATAAAAATCACCAAGTGATGTCGTAGTTACGTCTTAATAGCAAAAAAGAAAAGATAAATCCCCTGAAAGCACCAAAACTTTTGCCCTTTTCATTTTCTGTTTTTCTATGAGAGATTTAACAAGACTTTTCAGAAACGGCTTCTGGTGACAACCAATTGATGTTAAACGTACTTTGTAATATCACGTGACGCAATTGTCATAAGTTATTTACTCTCGCCATCTCCCGGAGTCGATCCACTCCAGCCCTCTTTAAAAATTTAAAAGTTTAGGGAGTTGAGGGTTAGGTAGCGTATACGTACGAACCGCAGCTCCCTTCCACTACTTCGGGTTGCGTTCTTTACCGGAATCCAAGAAAAGCACGCGATTTAAGACAGTAGAATAGAAAGAAATAAACAGAGCGCCAACAGAATTGAAGATGAAGAGGAGAACGAAAAAAAGATGTGTTATACGGAAAAACTAATAAGATAGTAAGAACGATTAAACAGAAAAGAAAATTATTGAATAAATTAGGTAGATAGATAGATAGATAGAATGAAAGAAAACGAATATATAGTACTTAAATGATACCGATAAAGATAAGACATAGATAGATGAAATCGAAATGTCACAGAAAGATAGATAGACAGATACATACATGCATACATACATACATATGAAAATAGTGCAATAGATAGATAGATAGATAGATATGAAACGAGTGAGCTAGATAGATAGATAGATAGATAGATAGATAGATAGATATGAACGACTTATAAATTCTAAATGTCATAGATAGATATGAGGGCGCGATAAAGAAATAGATAGATATGAAAAGAATGTGATAGATAGATAGAAAAGAAATAGGTAGATAACGAACACTGATAAGTATATGAAATATATATATATATATATATATATATATATATATGTGTGTGTGTGTGTATGTATGTATATATATATATATATATATGTGTGTGTGTGTGTGTATGTATATATATATAATATATATATATATATGTGTGTATATATATATATATCTGCATTTCTATCTAGAGTGAGATAGATAGAAATGCAGATATGAAAAGAATGCGATAGGTAGACAGAGAAACATGTAGATACTTAACTGACACTGATAAGTACATGTCATATATATATATATATATATATATATATATATATATATATAGATAGATAGATAGATAGATAGATAGATAGATAGATAGATAGATAAGTAAAAAGAGAGAGTTTGAAGAGATGGAAAGACATCAAGGAAAAGAAAAAGAAGAAAAAAAAACGAATGCAAGAAAAAAGAAAGAAAAGATTGGAACCAGAAAGAAAAGTAATAGAGGAAAAAGAAAGAAATGGAAAGATGTAAAAAAAATATAAAAGTAAATGCGAAGAATGAAATGGAGAAAAAAGAAAGAAGGAAGGAAGGAAGGAAGGAAGGAAGGAAGGAAGGAAGGAAGGAAGGAAGGGAAGAAAGTTAAATATAAAAGGAAAGTAAACGTACGAAATAGAAACTTATATAATACGATCAATAAAAGGGGAATGGATAACAGAAATAGAGAATGAAAGGAAAAAAGAAAGATTGAAAAAAGAAAATAAATAACGAGAAATAAAAAGCAAGGAACGAAAAAGAAGAATATAATTAAGAAGTAAAAAAAGAAACAACTACAAGACTTTAAGCATGAAAAACGTTTACATTGATGACTAGAGTTCAGTACTTTGGAACAAAAATAGAAAGGAAGGGAGGCGTTAAAAAAGAAGGAAATTTAATGAAAGAGTATAAATTAATAAATTAATCACGCATAGAATTTCAAAAATGGAAAACGAATAAATGAAAGAGTGAAGAATTGTGAGCAAAATTTTGAAAGATCAACGAGGAAAGGTTAAAAAGGTGGAAAGACATAAAATCAAAGTAAAAGTATTTTAAGAAAGAAATGAAACACTAAGAGGCAGAAAATGAAGAAAGAAAGAAACAAACAATTAAGGCAGTGAGAAATAGATAAGGTGGAAAGAAATAGGAACTGACACTAAAAGCGAGGAAAGAATAAAGGATATAGGCAAAAGATGATAGGAGAAAAGAAGGTTCGGAAAAAAAGAAGGATAGAATATAAGAAAACAGGAACGAAACTGAATTGAGGAATAGTAGAAAAGAGTATAAGAAAAGGTAGATAAAAAACGGTAAGGATAGAAAGATAGTGAAAAAAAATATAAGGTAAAGAAAGAAAGAGAAAACAAATATTGAAGGCATAAAGGAAAAGAGGTAAAATTAACTCGTAAAAAAATTAAGAAAAAAGTGAAAAGAAAGATAGTAAAGATAATAAAATATGAGCCATGCATCTATTCATCATAAGATTTCTGTCAAATATTTAAATATTCAAATCGAAGATGATGAATCGTCGTTTTGGGAATTTTGATGATGGATTCGCAAATCAAAACATTTTTGTCTTGCTTGTCTGTTCAGTCGAACATCTAAAACAGTGAACAGTCATCCTTTAAGATAGGCAGTAGGATTTATGAAAAAAAGAAAACCCAAAACCAAAAAACAACATGGCCGATACATTATTTCACTTTGCGGGCATATATCTAGAAACTAAACAATTGCAAATAACTGAAATATTAGTTTATATTTGATATTAAGTTGAACAAAATTCTATAAACTTGTGAATAAACCACATTCTGATCCTGTAAAAACAAATAAAGGAACTATAAATTTCAGAGACAGTGTGAATCTACAAATGAGTAAATCAATCATTTATTAACATAGTTGAATCTAATGTCAGAACAAGAAATTATATACCAAAAAAGAACAGTATTGTTTAATTTTACACACAATAGAAAATTGTAGAGAGCCATGATCGCTCACATCCTGAGGTAACATGGCACCTAGAAAAAGAAACTTACAATGAGAAGGCGACAGTTGAAATTTCTGTAATACAATGAAGAAAGAAAACTTGGAGAATATGAAACATTGTATATTTTGAATATGGTAAAAGCGCGTAACCTATGTAAACAGCTTGTTCAAATGAATAGCTGAACAAGGACTCGGACAAATTCTAATGGGACAACTACTGCTTAGAGCTACAAAAGATAGGAAGATATAGAGAACCATGATTGCTGACGTACATAGATAAATTTTGATGTTTCAATTGTATTTATTATAAATATTATAGGTGTATATTCTGGCAGTAATGCTTGAAGTAGGAAACAGAATCAGAAAGAGACGGTTGAAATTTCTGAGACACAATAAGGATAGAAGGTTTGGAGAATTTGATACACACAATATATTGAAGTATGTCTACCCTCGTATAAGAAGGGCAGAATATTCTGGCAGACTGAAATCTCTTGCGTTAGGTGTAAGGAAAACGGTGAATCGCAAACCTTCGAGAATGCAACGTAAATCTATATAATTCTCATTTTCCAAGAAGGCATGTCAAGACACACATAATAAAAAAAAATGAATCTATGGCGAGTCAGTGTCAGTTACATTCAGAAGGGATATGGGATTTTTAACTTAGAAAAGTTTTTTTTAGCAAGGAAAGCTATTAGGTTGGTGCAAAAATAATGACGTAAGAATGTCGTTTTTTGATGTTAAAAAAATACGTCAAAAAACGACATTATTACGTCATTATTTTTGCACCAACCTAATAGAAAAAATATGAATTGGAAGATGAAATACGGTTGCTGAAGAACACACCATAGCTAAGCTTTCGCCTAATTCAAAAATCATAGTCTTATAGTTATGTCTTATTAATCTTAACATTCGGTTAATTAATACCAACTGCTTTTGTTTTTGCGCGGGTGAAGACACAGTTCTCCACAACTTCCTATCCTTTCTATCTGTAATCAATATTTTTCTCTTTACAATCTTTTCCCGTCTTTCTTCTGCTATTCATTTACATATGCTCGTTAGGCAGGTTCGTCGCTTTTCCACTAACCCTTCTTGACTTCGGTATGACCTCTATCTGTCAATATCTCATCTCTCAATATAATCCCTCAAAATGTTACCTGTCTTTTCTGATCATAATCACAGGTGTTGTTTTCCCTTAAAACCTCCTCCATTCATAGTATGCTCAGCATCCTTCTGTGAAACCCCATCTCTGTTGCCTAAAGTTTCCTCTTTATCTGTGAGTCAAGTGCCCAGCATTCACTGTCATAGAAGAACTAAATTCCTTTGTTCTGCCAGGCAAGGACCATCATTTGCTACTTACATTGTTGCAAATCACCTACACGTTCCATCGTTGAGAAGTAAGTCTCACTCGAACAGCTTCTTCCTGCGAACCGCTTCACTGTGGAACCGACTCCCAAGAGGATTTTTCCCGATCATTACAATCTTAACATTTTCATGTCTAGTTAAGCGTTACCTTCCTCTCCTATCCAAACAAAATGCCGCCTAACGTAACCCTCTACCTCGAGTGGCTGCGGGCCTTGTGCAGGGTAAAACTTACTGTAAAAAAGAAAGAAAATAAATAATATTACATAGTAGTTCAGCATTCTTCTTTGTTTCTAATGAAATTTTCCTATTTCTTAATACTTTGTTTAGCTTTTGCATGGCATCTTTCGCTATCTAATGTACCCTCAGGTTTTTACGTCATAATTACTGTCGGAAAAAGTATTACTCACCCTAAAATTATGAATCGTAAAATATAGCAAAAAAAAAACTAAAAAAAAACGAAGTTCTTTCTTCATTTTCATTTATTCTATTTTTCGATTTACGTTTAAGTTATAACTGTATATTAATAATACAAATTAAATATATAATACTAATAGAATTAATATAATACTATTTTACAGTACTACATAATAGTAGTAATATCAATATCAATAATAAAAAAGTATCAATAATAAAACTTTCACGCAATAATAATAACGTGAATCTAATTTATTAACTATTCTATCAGACCAGGGCGCCTATTTCGACCAGAAGTAAGGAATAAAACAATGGAGACTGGATAAATATTTTGATAAAAAATTTCATTGGTAACTACGTTGTGAGATTTTATTTTTCGAATTAAGAAAAAATACCAGCGGTTTTACTTTATTTTTTCTTAATTTTTATTTCTTATTGCTTTTTTTTATTCACGATTAAAGCACAGAGACTATGTATGATAAAAAGCAAATTATTTACCCAATATTTAGTCCGAAAATATAATAAAAAAAATTTAATAAAATAATTTGGACATTTCTTGATATAACTATTCACAAAAATGTTCGGAGATTCGTCTCTAAGAAAATTAGAGATATTGAATTTAAAATGAGGGAGCTATCTATCAAATTATTTATTTTTAAATGGCATATTCATTCAAGATATAGCGATAATGCCCCCCCACACCCACATATTTCTATTCTTTATTATCTGTTAATATCAATAACTTATTGGGGAAAATAGTGGATTCGTTTCCTTTTGTTTTCCCCAGGGTTAATTTATAGTTTCTTTACAGAATCAGAAAGAGGTTTATTAACAAGTTCATAGAATTTCGTTTAACTTAATATTAAATAAAAATTAATGTTTCAGTTATTTGCAATTGTTTGCTTTCTGAGATGTATGCCTGCAAAGTGAAATAATTTATAGGTCATGTTGTTGTTTTTTATTTGTTATTGTGCACCAGAAATTTCAACTGTCTCTTTGTGATTCTAAGTTACATCTTCTAGGTGTCATGTCCCTTCAGGACAGATTAAGTTTTTTATTATTATTTGTAAGTTACCAAGCATTCGTGGGAAAGATATTGGAGTAGTTTCAGCTCGCTTTCTCCACGGTTTCGAATTCGGTGTTTTCCTTTCCTTACTCAGTGTAACCTACTATTCAACCTGGAGGAGAGAATATATATATTCCTGCCTTTTCCGAGGTTAATAGTGCGAAAATGAACGAAACAGGCTAGTGTTGAGTTTCAACTCAGCACGCGGCTTCTTTTGTCAGTACCGATAGGAAAAGTTACACATTAATTGAAAAATCTGTCTATATTTCTGAGATGACGTATTATGTACACTATTTACATTATTTAGACTATTGTCCTCATCTTTGTTGCCATATTTATTACAACGTTTCGGAAGTTGTACGCTCCGGCCTTGTTCAGATGTTTGGAATGTCGAACTGAACCCTTTATGCTAGGCTACAAAAATCTCCTGAGCAGACCAAGCATAGAAATGAATACAATATGGGTAATAAGGAGTGCCAGAGAAAAGCAATAATAACAACAAAAATTGCAATATGAGCACTGGTAAGAAATGGTTACTGAAGACATTAGGTTTATAATACCCAGAATTTCATACACAGATGTCCTCAAGGACACATGGCACAGTGGATAAAGGCGTTAGTTAGATCCAGTGACAGGACTCAAAGAGTGTGAGTTCAATACTCGGTTAAGGCAGTGGAGAACTTGGAGGTGCATTAACAGGAGATAACTGACATCCATTAAACATGGCACGACATTCCAACCACCTGAAGAAGCCTGGAGCTTACAACGAAACGTTGTAATAAATATGGCAACAATAGTCTGAATAATGTAAATCGTGTAATCGAAAAATATTCATAATTATTGCATTAAAGTCCATTTGGCAGACAGTCATGTTCACTAGTAAAGGATTATTTTATGTTAAATATTTTCAGAACGCTGGCGATCATGACTGTCTACATACCGTAATCCTCCATGTATAATACGCCTTCAACCATAATACGCACCCCTAAAACTGTACTGAAAGTGTAGGAAAATACTTCTATTCACGCATAATGCGCACCCCTTGTTTGGGAATCAAACCCTATAGACTGTATCTCTACAGTGTTTCTTACTCTTATTTAAAAATGGCTTTAAACAGAGAATAATATTATTCTAATTTGATTTTATGATAATTCTTATTTCATTTTACATTTTTAAGTATTGTCAGGTACATATGATTGTATTTGACATCCTTAAGGATCGCAATAGCCGAATGTTAGTGTCAAATTGTCGTATGTTTGTGGTGAGTAGTCATTTCGCAACTGAAATCAACCTATTAAATGGTAATTTTTTAAAGATTTTTTGTATGTTTGCATAATACGCACCCCTAATTTTTTTCTTCTTTTTTTTTAGAAAATTGCGTATTATACATGGGGAATTAATGTATTTATATTATTATCTGTTATTTGACATGTATATTGGAAAAATGGTAAAGGGATTTTTATGTTGCCTTCTTGGCTTGAATTATGAAGTTACATGAAACATGACAAAAGATAATAAAACAAAATGGAAAATATAAGGTTCAATGAATTTGATATCAATGGTTTTAAAAGTAGATGCTGCTTATGAATATAAGTTAAGTTTCTGGCTATGTCTAATGCATTCACTGTTACAAAAATGACCTTTTTCTCATAACAACAACGGTTTAAATCGTGGGGTGGACTACCTTCTTTAGCCTTGAGTGGCAACCAGTCTTCAAAAAAATATTATAAACCGTGGTTAAGGTATCGAGAAACGCCTCCATTGTCTTCTCCAAGAATGCAAGGAAATTCACAAGTAATTGATAAATGGAATCTTCGCAAAGCCGTGATCACCTACATCCTGAAAAGAGATGACATCTTATGGAGAATGTTGTGCATATGGTGAGTTATGAAGAGTTCTCCGTTTCTTGCTCGTTTGAAGTATTGCTCCCAATTCAGTTAACGGAAGACAAAATAAAAATAAAATGCAAAAACTTATCTAGAATTAAAAGAAAGAGTGTAATATTCCATCCGGATAATATAGAATATATCTTTTTTTATTGACCATGAAGAAATTATTATAGCTTAATTTAAAAGTTTTCAAAAACTTTCAATTCCCTCGAGGAAGGCAAAAAACACAAAAATTGTTATTTCTACAAGAATATAAAACGTTCTTGGAGAATTAAATTATGAAGATACCTGAAAAATGTCACCCTATTTAATTTCAAAAGTCTTTTTTTAAATAATTTGTAAGTTATTCATATTAATGTCTTTATTTAATGCTGAGAACGATATGAATGATACTGAATCCATATTGCTTTGTGCTTAGTTAAAAACTGGGTACCCTATTCGCAGACCAACACAAAGAGGCACTCTCTATATTTACTAGAAATTAATGCTCAGAATCTGACCAATATATAGGACAGAAAACTGTTATATGTCGATTAATTTTTTATGTCTTTAAATTTGCAATATAAGCTAGACTTAGAAAACAGGGCGGAGACGGGCAGTGCATAGGTTTAATTAATGAACGCAACATCGTAAGTAGTGAGAGTTAGATAATGTTCCAAAACTGATCCCCTCCAGGGTGACTTAGTTCACACACACAAACACACACACTGACACACACACCTACCTAAAATAACGAATTCTAAAGAGGTTTTATGAAGTGGATATAATGTCTTATACAGGAACATTTGACTCAAGTGTCGTAAAGATATGTCTTTCTCCAGGCATGGAAGAATTTCTTCCCCCAACACCTACAAAAAAAATACATAAAAACAAATAATAATAATCGACGACATTTGTATGTCAAGGAGGATAAATAATATCTAAAACGTTAAACCTCGACTCTTTTTTAAGACACTTATAGCAAGGTATCCATATTGCGAGTCCCCCTCACTCTCTCTCTCTCTTTCTTATATATATATATATATATATATATATATATATATATATATATATAGCATAATGAGAAGCCACGTATACTTTCTTAATATGTATATATTGAAAAAGTTTCAAATTAAAAAATAATAATGTTTTATTTTATGAAAGTATTTATTTATATATATGTTTGATATTTCAAATTGTCCTCAATCTTTCATCAGAAATAACTGTTTGTTACAAATAAATTAAAATTACTGGTTGTTAGCAAGTAGCGTCCTCCGCGAGACTAGGACGTCACGTGATATGGAACGTCACTGTTCGGATATTCCTAACTTAAATCTAACTGTCATAAATATTTTAAATGTTGTTTAAAATATATATATATATATATATATATATATATATATATATATATATATATATATATATATATATATATATATATATATATATATATATATATATATATGGGGGGGGTGTATGTGTGTGTGTATGATTGAATGCGATGGACAATGAAATTTTGTCATTTTTCTATTCATTTTTTCTGCTGTCCTTACAGTTTTTCTTTTATGAGGACTAACCTTGCCGTAAAAAATCTCAGTTTTGATTATTGGCCAATCGCTTTTGGCTAATTTTTGTCCTTTTTCAAGGGGATCATTGCTAGTTTATTCAATGCCGGGAGTGTTCTGTAGGTGCCCCAAATGGAATAACTATTTCTTATATGCAAAAAACAACATAAACAGAAAAATTAGACTAAGAGTGAACGACTTGAAAATGGCTCAAGAATTAATCGAATGCACTCGGAACAATAATCAATATGAACACTTTCTACACACTTTTAGTTCTCGAAAACTTAAAACTGTAAATACGCCGTAAAAACTAAATTAAAAAAAAACAAACATGTTTCTTGTTCGTCACATTCATTGAATCATGTAAAAAAGAAGGAATTCCCGGCCAAATATAAGATATAATTCCCCCAAAAGATATATATATATATATTGCATAATTTATATTTTGGTTTTATTTTTTTTACAACAAAATTACATTAGTCACAGCACATTACATTGCATCTAGATATATGGTGGTTCTGTTGTTAATATTGCGTTCTCTCACGTGGTATGACGTCATAGAACCGCCTCATGAATTTACAACCCGCGTCTAATATTCCACGACAGTTATCGTCACATAGCAATCTTTTATGTCAGCATAACAGAATATCATCTTTAATGATGAGTATCCTTGTTTAAATGTCTGTTTAACCACTCTGAAGATGGCTCATGTGATTCAAAAGCTTAGATCAAGGACCAGCTTAATAAAAATATTCAAATGTTAGATTTTTTTTTATTTGCTCCCGAAATTAAAGCAAGCATACTTAGTTTAGATCGGTTCATGATCAAATATAATAGACATTCATTGTCTGTTATATTTAACAATATAGGTTTAAATAATGATCTGCTGAACCAATAAAGAATAAAAATGGAAAAAAGGAGAGTAAAGAATATGTTGCGTCAAGCCAACATTGAAAATATGAAGCACTAGCCAGCTTTGAATATACGCATTTAAAATATTTTTTCTTGGGTTCAGAGACAGTCCATTATTGAAAGTAGGAATTTATATATATATATATATATATATATATATATATATATATATATATAGATAGAGAGAGAGAGAGAGAATATACTCTTAATGTGTGCTATATTTATGGGATAAAGTGCTCAGTATCAGAGATAGAGCGTGTGTAAATATAAAAGTGAACATTGAATTAAACACTTAGACGCATGCTAGACGCAATCGTCAGGCCTGACGATTGCGTCTAGCATGAAACAGCCTGTCGCCTCTAAGTGTTGACTTCAATGTTCATTTATATATATATATATATATATAAACCGAGGGACAGAAAATCTGTCGGAAGAGATAAGGTAACTTCCTTAATGTTCCTCTCTTATCCTCAGAGAACCCAACGAATGTTACTTTACATACAGTTTTGTCTTTCTTTCATTTAACATGACGGAGCTAAAGGGACCAGATGATCAAAGCGAAACGCGTCGTTTATTGCTTTTCCACTTTGTCTCACTTTCTTTATGTTTGGGTTCGGATGCTATTATAAATCCTGCAAACACACACACGTATATATTCTTTTTTGTGTGGCCTCGCTCACAATAACCGTTACACATTACGTCATCGTAAATTCTTTCAACTTTCCAAAGAACACTACGATCTAAAATCAATTCTACCAATCATTCAGGCACCAGTTTGGTTCTTAAGCGCTTTTTGAGACGAGCGAAAGTACTTGAACAAAACAACAATAAAACATAAACGACGAACAATTTATCTATAACCTTTGACCACGATACACAACAACTTATTCGATAACAGGAAAATACTATAAAAAACGAAACAGACAAACCTTATTGAACCATTCTAATCCAACTGGTTTGGATGATTAGAAAAATTTTTTACAAAAGCATTGTATAAAATACTTGAAGATTTCCATAATCGTTATTTCAGTCATTATTGAACTACGTAAGCATATATTCAACAATTTAAAGGAGTCATCTTCTCATAAATTGCGCTCGACTCTCTCTTATTCTTGGCCAGAATTACACCTCTCCCCTATCCCAGTCGGATAAAGCATTAACTAGTAATTAGTAATTACCTATTAAAATACATTGACTATCAATTTAGAAGTAGATTTAACAAAAACATTTCGTCCCAAACACTTAAAATAGCCGGTATTCTTGGATACATTATACGCAATATCAAGTGTCATAGTATGAAGGATCATTACTCAATATTTCTGTCTTCCACTTGAAAATTTCGGGTTTATAGCGGTATTAATAAAACTTGTTTTAAAGTATAAGCGTCACCTTATCGACGTTGATCTAATTCTACGTATAGGTTTCTACCAGATGACCTGGATTAATTTGTATTACACAAAATGTGAACTTCTAATGGCCAGAGTTTCTTTCAAATTTAGAACGATAGAACAATTAAAAATAGCAAAAGACAAACTTTACGAAGAGGTGTAATTTTACTAATTTTCAGCTCATACAAACCCAAGAGCCACTCAAGGTAGATGGTTACTCAATAATATATGAGCGTAGAAGAAGGAGGTAAGTGCAGTTTATGAGGGTAGTAGAAATAACAGTTAACCTTAGACTTGAAGAGGTTTATTTTGTAGACAGAGAGAAAGCCTGCTGTTGAAAGTTTGTTGAACAAAGTAGCAGTTCTTGAGAAAAATATGTCCGAAAGGATCTTCCTTCCTATTGATGGAATAAAGAATGAATGAGTACGGGGCGTGGCGAGTCTTAGCTGTGCAATCAGGACTAGTGGAACGAACGATCTTAGCGCGTCAGAACACTTGCCATAGAAATAGCGATAGATTAAAAAAGTGGTTATAAGGTGGAAAATAATTAATCACCCACAAGGACGCGTAGCCGATTTTTAACATTATCAAGTTCAGATATTGCTTCCGATTAACTTTCCGCGATGCTACCTACATTGGTTTTTCAATTTAAGCGCAGTTCTAGATTGGTAGTATGGTTTCATCTTTTTACACTTGTCATGGCTACGTGTAACCGTAAGTTCTATGCTGAGAGTTTCTTCTGTCGCACTTCTCACTTGCGGGACTGTATTCCGCCTTCTTGCTTCCCAGTCAACTTTGATCTTCAAAAATTTAAATGCAATGCCAATGGTTATCTTCTCTCTTCTTAATTCCTGTCTTTTATTGTCCTCTCTCTTTAACAGTAGTTTTTTTTTTCGTATTCTCTAACACTCATTAACACCTGGTGTCCTAGTGGCTTTATTGCCTTGCTTTATTGAATTGCTTTGTATGATTGAAAAAAAAAAAACTCTGCTCAATATACCAAAGAAATTTTAACATAAGGTTGAACAAATCCCACGCAAATATCTGAAAAGGCACGTTGGGGAACAAAAAGTTAAAGTGGCGCTGGCCTAGTGAATTTAATACTCACATCATATATTGATAGCAAACAAAAAAAGAAAGAAAAAGAAAAAAACATTGAGTGAACGATTTACCAAGTACTTTGTGCAAATGGATAACAGAACAGAGATAGAGAAGGATTGTAAAGTGTAAACAATTAATTAAAACAACAAAAAACAGGAGAATGGAAATCTGTGATCCACAACCTCCTAAATGGATGGGATACATAAAACAGACAAACCATTTATCATAAAACAATTTCTCCCTTTTTTGCATTATTGCTCATTAATTTAGTTTTTTACTGTTAAATTTTCCAACGAGCTCCATTCTTTAGTGCCAGCAGGTCAGACATTTGCAACCAAGAAACCTCTTGTTACTTTCAAAATTTCGTATCACTTATTCTCTCTGTCCTATTAAGAAACAAGGTCAGTATTTTCCAAGATTTCCTGACAAGTGGATCAAGCCTGATTGGAGGCAGTGTTTTGTGACTCTCACTATCTTATGATCATTTACTTTTATTCTATCAACATTTATATACGTTAAAAAGTAATCTAAGCACAACTGACTATAAAAGAATGAAAACATTTCGCAGATTTTTACAACATTCTGGGTAATTTTTTGTCTAGATCCGTGATTTTTTTTATTCTTGAAAAAGCACTATATAAACTTCACTATTTTTTTTATCCAAATTACTGAATGAGTTACAATTCTTCAACTTTTTAAATCAGAACAATCTGAAATAGGTGCTCAAGCCTACCGCAAAATATTGTTGATTTATTTAAGATGGAATGATCTATTATGACGTGTCTCTAATTTGTATTTAGAAAAACTGCAGTTATATTAAATATTTCTAGTTGAATTGTTCACTGTACTGCATATGATCCCTTTTTGTACATAATCAGGTTACGGTAAAATATGCATTTTATATGAATACTACCTTATGAAAATTTAGATATAATAGAGAGGTGGGCCCTGTATCATAGATTCAAGGATATCATAGATTCGGGAGTATTCTAACTTCGGAGTTGGCGTGGGGGGCGACACCTTGCACTGACATTGTCATAATGATGTTCCAAGCTGACAGCTTCTTCCAACGAACTATTACTTTGTGGAAAAAATTCCTGTGTGAATGCTTTCCAGAAGCCTATAAACTTAACAACTTCATGTCGAGTCAATCGTTATCTATCCGCCCTAACATCATAATCGTTACTTCATATTTCTTCTTCTTACGTTCATATCACATAAGTAATTCTTTACATTGAGTAGATCTTTGGTCTTGTCTTGGTTGAATATTCTTTCATTGATGATGAAGGAACCCGAATCAAGTGACACAGTGTCAACTAATCTACCATTATAGACAGCCGATTTGAAAAACTAATTGTAATACTAGATGAGAAGTTGCTTTGTTATTCGTCGAAATGTATTAAAAACGTCAATCTCTCAATTAGTATAATTAGGACAATACTGTTTATATTACATTCTATTTGTCACAGATATTGTATACTTTTTCATGAATAAAGAATACCGTAAAATTATATTTTAATATCAGAGACCCATTATATATATATATATATATATATATATATATATATATATATATATATATATAATAATAATTTCGTGAATATTGTTATATTAATCTCTTCAGACGGACTGAAGAGATGAATATAGCAATATTCTGAAATAAATAGCACAGAAATAGAACTTTAAAGGTTTTTTTCTGGATTTATTATTATTATAATGCTCTGTATTTTATATTGAGTTCTATTTGGATTAATAACCTCCTTAGAATTATCCTACCAATCACAAATTGGTATTATTATATATATATATATATATATATATATATATATATATATATATATATATATATATATATAAACTTTTACATTTTAACATGCAAGTTACCACAGCAAAAAATGCATATTTATTTCGACGTCTACAGGGATTTCATCAGGTGGTGGACGATGGTAGTATCGTTCATCACCTGATGAGATAATTACAGTCGAAACTTGCATCTTCCAATATAGCAGTTTATATAAAATAATATAATTTATTGCTCTACTCTTGTATTGAGCCCTTTTTAAATTAATGTTATAAACCTTAGCACTTATACTTTTTGATATTTCACACACACACACACATATATATATATACATATATATACAGTGTAACCCGGATATAAGAGAGTTGTCGGGACCGTAGAAGAAATCTCTTATATCCGGGTTTCTCTTATATCCGGGTTTGGTCTATATGCATACATTAACATAGGCTCTAATTTGGGACCAGAGAAAATCTCTCTGATATCCGGGTTTCTCTTATATCCAGGTTACACTGTATATATATATATATATATATATATATATATATATATATATATATACATACATATATATATATATATATATATATATATATATATATATATATATATACAAAGCTAGCTCCTGGAATGTACTTATTTCTTGAATTCGTCGTCAGTTTGAATATTTATAAACATGCCTTTAATTTCATTTCTTATTTCATTTAAACCATTAATCCTCTATGTCAATCAATAAACACCAAGAATGGATATCAAGATAGCGAGAAATAGTCTGGACAAATAATCAACACTTCACGGTGACTTTAATGTTTGTACCTGCTGTGTGGTACCAATCCCGTTCGACTCTTGCAAGATAAAAGTCGCATTTGTTGCAAATTAATTGAATTTTCCTTGACTCAGTTCACTCAGTTGTTCCATCCTAGATTTCACACGCTGATTTATTCCAGCACTGTAAGATTTTTGACAGTGTTCACCGTTTTGGTAAACCTCTTCGATGCTTTTTAAAAGTACCCCAATTGATATTAAACTATATTTGGGTTTGCCTTTTTATCTAAGAAAGTTTTTCCAACGCAGACCACTAAGAAGATGAATGTACGTTAGAATTTTTTTTTGAATCTGCAACCAGGCCTTCATATTAATGACCAGCCTATCTTGGGTGTGGTTGCATCAAGATGGCTTCTATGATTACTATGATACAATTATAAACAATTCCACATTAGAAATTAGACTTCATTAATACAATAGGAAATAATAATCTAAACCTTAAAGGAGAAATATATTCAATCACCTGTAATAATTATCACGAGAAATATAATGGAGAAACCGCGAGGAATTTAAATGACAGTATATGAACATAAAAGGAATATTTTACAAAATAATACACTCGGTGGATTAGTTGCCCCCGTAATGAATCTGACCATAATCTTGTTTTAAAAATGCCGCTTCATTCAATTAAAAAGAGTAAGCAATTTATTTAGGCGAAATTGTATAGAAAGTGCTTTAATCACTAAATCTTAGGGAAAATTTATGACAAAATATAAAAAGTTTACTTGTGACACATTTAGTCCTTCAGGACTCTCATTGAAATTTGGTAGGATTATACCTAAGCGCAGCAAAGGGGTGCTGGGAATTTTAGAATTAATTTAGAGTCTTTTTCTTTGTCTTTCCATCACTTTTGTAAGTATCTATTCCACACCTTGTGATTAAGAAACTCACTAGACATTTATGGTCATAGTGAATTATTTTCTCCTTTGATCATGGTAGCATTTTTCTGTCAAAGCTGTAGCCAGTCTCGTCAGGGTGGACAACATTTGATGTATTATTTTGTAAAATGTCCCTTTTGTGTTCATATAATATTTAATTTAGAT
The DNA here is from genome assembly GCA_903632075.3 of Acanthosepion pharaonis. Taxonomy (NCBI): domain Eukaryota; kingdom Metazoa; phylum Mollusca; class Cephalopoda; order Sepiida; family Sepiidae; genus Acanthosepion; species Acanthosepion pharaonis. The sequence continues at coordinate 1,104,916 of CAHIKZ030000569.1, forward strand.
TCCTTGAGTTTTCTCTTATGTACCTTTTGGAAGAAATTTTACAGGCGATGGAGGTTTTACTTAATGTTTTGGATGTAATAGTAACGAATTTTACGTTGAGCTTAGATAGATTCTTTTCGATTGTAGATGTAAAAGATTAGTAGGCAAAATAATATATTTTTTGATTCATTGGGTTTCTCTGTAGCGGCCTTTTTTTATTTTGGAATACTTTATGGACCTTTTATTTCGAATGAATATAAAATAATTAGGATACTAGAGAAGTTTGAAAGTGTTTTCAATGTATTTCTCTTCTTCATATAAATAATCCGAGCTGCATATTCTTAGAGTAAGAATGCAATGCTCATGCCGTATTTTATTTTGTTGTTATGATGATAATAGAAATTTTCTAGGTCGATTTCGTTGGTTGATTTCCACTGGACCCTGAGCTTAAAACTGTTGATAACGCCGGGTAGCTTGATATCTAGGACGGGAAAGTAATTGTGTTCTTCCATTTAATATTCATTCTGTGTTCGACATAAATAAAAAAAAGTATGTTGACTGTTCGTGTAAAATATTTTGGGAAGGACCAGATTCAAGAAATTCGTCATAAAATTCCAATAATATTTTTCTTGATATATAATATATTTAGACCAGATTTCATTAATAAAATGAAGTTCAATTTATTCAGACACAAGGAAAAGGAACAAAAGGAAAAACGAATAAAAAAGAGAGAAAAAGGAAAATGTTTTAATGCTAAAAAGAGAGAAAAAAATGGGAAGAAAGCTCTGTGTGGAATTATATCCTCCTTGAAATTATCCTTACTAATCATCAATTGATTATATATATATATATATATATATATATATATATATATATATATATATATATATATATATGAAAATGATAATATATAATCATCAATTGATAATATATATATATATATATATATATATCAATTGATGGTTTATGGGATAATTCAAGTAAGATATAAAGGTGGCCGGAAGATTGTGTTTAGCATGAAACGGTCTGCCGCCTCTGAGTGGTGAGCATTTGATGATAAATTTTGCTCTCGGCAAAATATCCTCCTTTAGCCTTGATTACTGCAGTGCAAATCGTTGATATCCACGGCAAAAGTTTCTCCAAGTATGAGTTTGATAATTGATTCCATTCTTTTTCAGTGACTCTAAGAACTCATTTTAATTTCTTTTCAAGATAGTCAATCCTAATTCTGTGTGAGGCCTCAAACTTTTGAAGTCTAATACATACATATATATATATATATATATATATATATATATATATATATATATATATATATTGGGGACTTTTAAAAAAAATAAAAATGTACTAAAGACCTTTGGATTATTAAATTAATAGTACCTTCCTATTTATTTTCTATATATTTGCACACACACACACACACACACACACACACACACACACACACACACACACATATATATATATATATATATATATATATATATACACACAAAGAGAGATCGAATGAGAAAGTGAATGATACATATGCAGAGTGTCCAGTAATGATGAGATAATTATAAATTTACGACGATTAAATGTATTTTCCATTCTTACCCTTATTATTATGAGAGTATATACATTTAAAATGTCTGTTTTTAATGAAACAATAAGAAATATTTATCCCGTAAGAGATTATTTAATTTTGTCCTAATGACCGTGTAGCTAACTTGATTTATTGTGACGCATAATTTTTTTCTTTTCTCTGTAAAGTTTATTTTTCCACGATACCTTCCTTCTCCTCCGCAACTGCCCCGAACCAAACCAAGATTAGTCACATAGAAACTCGGATTTCGTTGCGATTCAGATGAAAATCCCTGCACCGCAACGAAAACGGACGAAGTGCGACAGACGCCATTTTGGCGCCTGTGCTGTGAGGCGTGGCCGTCAGTCACTGTTTCGTGGTTGACTTGCCAGCCAGTTTTCTCTTGGCGTTTCTCTGTCACACATCAAGCAAACCGTCGATTTTGTACGGGCTTCACCCCTCTTTTTGTGTGTTCGAAGTTCAACGCGGGAACACCCGTATAACAATCTAATACACACTCGTACAACAACACATATTTATACATGCACACACCTGTAAATATGCGCGCACACAATCTCAGTGTTTGATCAAACAAGCTTACTAAGCAACTTTCATGCATGTCCATACAGTAAACTTGAATATCCGCGTATAGAATCACACCTAATTATAAACACAGAGGGATAAACGTTTGCAGTTGGTAACTCAGCAAAAATCAACAATTTAAAATATAATTATACACAGGAATAAATAATTGATGTAACTTTTTACAAATGCTACACTAATTAAAAAAAAAATAATTATTTATGTGGAAAGAAATTCAAGGTAGTCCTTTTAATAAATATATTGTTATATATGAATAAAGTGTCGCTGCCGACACTTGAGTTTGAACATAGATCGCCAGTGAGTAAACACAGGCGATCCCATTATTGAATTAAGTTGACTACGTGACCATAGAGGAAACGCATATATGGTAGTTAACGTGACCTCCAACTGATCGTCTTTTCTAGTCTGTCCTTCAATACTATACGAATCATCATTTCTCCTCTATCCTCTTTTTCTATACGGACCACTATTCTCTATTCAGATCACTATACGGTGGTTACTTTACGAGCGAGTATTATCGAGTAAGTATTATTAGAGCGAGTGTTATTCGAAGGCGTCTGACGCTAGTATTGTTCAACGGCGATACTATAGTCGAATCTGCGATTACAAAGTCTTTACTACAACGAGCATTACAAAAGTGACAACGAATATTCGTTGGCATCACGAAAGTGCCAGACGAGTGTTCGCTGGCATCACAAAGTATATACACACGTCAAAAACATTATATTACATCAATTTTTATTGAATTTTTTTTAAATAACCGACTCGTAAAGCCGCCATTTTCTTTTTGGGAATATTTTACATTCAAGGTAGTAAAAAGAAAAACATGTTCTTGTTAGTGACGGGAGATTATAACGGGGGGGACCCCGATCAAACTAGACACACTAACCCTAAAACCGCACCAGTGAGTTGTTGCATAAACTCATGAGAGGGCCTATCTCCAGATACGTGGCCATGAGTTGCTGTGGCCGTTTCAAACGGTAATAATCAAAGGAAAAAGGTTACTGCTTGACGCGTGTAGGATTCAGGCTTATACATCACTCATTATGAAAGCTATCGTCAAGACTGTGTTATCTCAAGAGGAAGTGACAATGAGAGCCACCTCATCATATATTGATGATACATATGAATATTCGAACTGTCACTCAATCTATAAAAAGTGCTTAAAAGGAGACACGTGTTGTTGGATTGTTTGACTTACGCTACTCTGTTGGTAGAAGGAAATAAATCAAGGCACTTTATTGCAAGCCGGATGAAACTGACTTAAAAATAACGGTTAGAAATGCTTTTTTTTTCTTCTTAAAGAATCGTATGTTTGTCTAAAACAGTGTTTACATAAAAAAAATTTCGAATCAACATGCGGACAAACACTAAACTTAATGTCTTCTAGATACACACATTTATGAATATATATTATGAACTGAATTCCAACATATTGGAACTAGAATTATGAGGCACTTACATACATAAGGTAATAATTAACTATTTTTTTTTCAGTTAGGTTTGGCATAAGTTCATGTCTTGGAGCTTCGAAAGGATGCATCGTTTTACCTTAAATTACGAACGCCATAAATTACACTAATGTCTTTTTAACACATCAAAACGCACGTGAACACTGTTAACCAATGAAAATCAAAGAAAACGAAAATAAGTATATCCGAATTTTGTTCTTTTTTCTCCATATCTCATTCTCTGATGAAGCTTTAATAAAATTAAACATGTTAGACTGATCAACGTTTCCTTTTTATTCTTTATCCTATCATATAATTATATTATATTTCTGCTTCCTCCTGCGTTCGTAAGTTAGTTAAAACGTGCGTTACGCCCTGTCATTTTAGCAGAATGGACTTTTTGATTGCGACGCAAGATGGAAGAAAAAATATATATCCGAGACATCGTTTCGTTTTAGTGAGAAAAATAATAGCACATAATAAGAAAGAAAGCGAAGACCAAGAATTGCGATAACGCTCTTATTCTTTTATCGTCTGCTTTAATGAAATGGAAAACTTTCAATTTTGAATATTTTCCTTGTATACACTTACATCTTTAATCAAAGATCTGTATTCATACTTATAGTTGTTATTGCTATATTTTCTAAAATTCTTCGAGCTTAAATATTTAACGATGCAATAGGGAAGTTCTCGTAGGTAACTTATCGTAGCTGAACTAGCAATAAGCTTATTTAATCATTAAATTGAGAATTATGATTGATCAGAAAATACGAACAGGAAAACGGTGACATTTTCATAGATAGTATATATAATGTCCGCAACAAACTGTTCTTACGCACATTCAAATATTAATACAACAGTTTGAAACGCAACTATATTACCCAGCAAAGAGATAAATTGCGAGAGGGATACACGAGTTACATGAAAGCACATATAAAATAATATTACTGGTGAATAAATTTCTCATGTACACAGTAGTGTTCAACTGGTATGAATAGAAAAATTGTTGAAAAATACGATTTGTCTCCGTCCTAGGTATGACAATAAACTATGTCCGCGTCCAGGGTAAGACGATAAACTACGTCCAACAGCAAAGCCTCTGATCAGGAGGTTTTCAGGAGCGTAGAACCACCTCTTAATTGCTAGTGTTACCAGGTAGGCCCTGACCCGTCTTGGTAGCACCTGTTAGGGTCCCAACTATGGGTAATTAGTTAGCACCCAAACTGGGGTCAAAACACTATGTAAGTGTAAAAATAGCTTTTAATACAAGAAATATTTAATAAAAAATATGTGTAAAAAAAAGATATTGCCAACTATACATTTTTGAAGAAATAATAATAATAGAAATAAAAAAATTTGATGGCATGAAATAACCCATTGAGGTTGATATACTGTAAAACAAACCAAACCAAAAGATTTGTCTACAGATTTTCTTATATATATATATATATATATATATATAATTATTTTTTATAAAAAAAATTATGACATAAGTATGTTATAAAATCACTACAAAAATAGCCATTTTGTTTCAACACACTCTGTGTCTTATCAAGCAAGTGATGATGTTGAAAATACAATAAATGGTTTTAAAAGTTTCAGATTAATTAACGATCCTACACTAGGGGGAAACATTGTTACATTTCTTATATACATATATATATATATATATATATATATATCGATTTGCTCATTACCGCAAATTATATTTTAAATTAATGTTTTTTTTTTTTAATTTTAGAGACATGTTACTAATTTATATTATTTGTTGATATACCTGATATGTAATCGGTATGTACTAGTTCTATTAATTTTTGTCACAAATCACATTTTCTACCTGAATCGGGCAACGTTTAGACTCGTATTACTGATAAAAAAATATGATTTTTTTTCTCCTCCTTCCTATGAGTGAAACAGCCAGACAGGAAAGGCTTTCAAGCTTTAGTTGACAAAATCTAGGAGATCTCTTAATTCAAAACTGTTTGGGTGTGGGGCAAGCAAATCCACCCATAAGATCCCACATAAATCAGAGTATTGAACCTTGGCACAGTGGATAAAGGCCTTGGTTGGATCCAGTGATCCAAAGAGTTGTTAAGGCAATGGAGAACTTGGAAAGGGGAATTAACAGTAGATAACTGATAACTGACATCCTTTAGACATGGCATGTGGAACTAGAACAGTCTACTCCAGAGAACGAAATAAAGGCTTCAGTTCGACATTCCAACTACCTGAAGAAGACCGGAGCGTACAACGGCTGAAACGTTGTGATAAATATGATGATAAAGATGAGGACGATAGTCCGAATAATGTAAATAGTGTAGAAAGGATAGAGTTGGAGTGAAAAAAATCGCTGTCAATGTTTGTTGAATACGTATGTATTCTTCGTCATAGTTTATGTACCAAGTTTCTTCGGGAAGTGGGCGATAAAGGCTCTCCACAACTTCCTATCATTTGTCACGCTTAGCAATGTTTACTTTTTTCACCATCACTCCCAGTTAGTATTCTGCCAACTGTAGAAAAGAAATGGAAGGTCTCATTAAATAATCGGTGATTTCCACAGGCAGACATAAGTTACCTCGTCCAGTGCTATACAAACAGCTCAGTGTCGACAGGCTAAGCGTATTAGTGTATTGGCGTCTCGTTGTTTCGAGAATAAAGTAATTGAGAATTATTACTACTATGACCGTTGTGGTGATTTTACACCAAGCATTTACGTAAGATTTTTAGGTAGGTTACTCGCTCTTTCCATTTGTATTCTTTATATTTTGATTCAGTTCACAATAGAAGAAAAAATATCAGCCTTTTTGGGTATATTGATAACTTATACAGAGAATAGGCTCAAGACAACAATATATCAAAAGCCAACCTTCTGACAATACCTCAACTTAAATTACAATGTAAAGAAAGGAATAGTTTGATGCCTGCAACACCGTACTGAGATAATGTGGCGATCCGGACAAATACCAACAGGAAATGATCAGCATATAGTGTACCCTTTGGAATAACAACTACTCTGCAAACATCGAGTGACGACGTTTCCGAAGGTCAGTCAGTCACTGCACAAATGTGATGACATAAAAGGTCGGTTGTAGGCGTATGTACACCCGGCTAGATATGTTCAAAGGTTTGACAGCTTGGCGGTGATCGAATTCAACAAAGAATAACACTTTGATTAAGAAATAGCAACCAATACGTTTTCTCACTTAACCGTAGTATTGTCTTCCTTCGGCTGCGAGACCGTGAATCTTACTAACTTCTAGTCACAGAAAGAGGACACTTACATTCACTGACCGTCTAGGCAGCTGCTCCTAGCCTCACTGCCGGTCTCTTCCTTATTCTCTGACTGTCGGTCCCTTATTTACTGGCCACTGGTCGCTTACTGCTGACTTACTGCCTGTTTCTACTTCTATGGAGACTAACTGGGGACCCAATCCCCTATCCGTCCACTTGTGTTCCAGAAAAGTAGAGCAATGGGTAGGTGGTCAGTTTTTCTAGACTCTACTTTTAAGTTTATCAAAAATCATTAACAAAATATTAAGTTTGCTAATTCAAATGCAGGCTGCAGACAGGGCTCTTGAAAACATTGTCTTTAAGTTGACTCAAAGACAGACTGGAGGCGAAGTAGTTAAGAAACCCTGGTAAACAAATTGAATTAAAAGAAAAAAAAATCTATCTATTCATCTCCTAAGGACGTGTGAGAAATCTTATTGTTAAAATCGGCTTCTGTTGACAGAAAGAGAAAGGTCAAGTTTGAGGGCAAGTACCACAGTCTTCCATACGTCAATGGTTTAGCGAAAAACACAAATTCAAAGATCTGCTGTTCATAAAACAACAGTAAAATATTCAGAAGCAGTTTCATTCTACACTGCTGAGTTAAGCCTAACACCGGGGACAATATGACTAAGAAATGTGTGTACACCATTCTTTGCAGTTGTGGCAAACAATATAAATGTGAAGCAAGACAATCAAGATGTGAATAGGCTGGATG
>CAHIKZ030000569.1:1117500-1120000 GCA_903632075.3 Acanthosepion pharaonis
TGGGAAACGGTGTTGACATAGAGAAAAACGCTATAATACTGACTGTCAATTTCACGTTTCAATGCGATTTTAAGCGCAAGAGTTGGTCTGAAATCCGCACTGAAGCATAAAACTGATTGTCAGCAATCAGTGCTGATTACGACGCTCTCACTGTGTCTGTATACACCCTCTCTCTGTTTCTGCATCATTCTCTCTCTCATTATATATATATATATATATATATATATATATATGCGTGTTTCAAGAATGAATAATATTATCCGAAACAAATGTGCAGATGGTGAGATAAAGTGCAAAATGCTATTAAAACGTTCCTCAGATGTGATGTGTATAGTATTTGCTTTCTTCAGGTAATAATGAAAGATGAAACAGTGTGTATTGAAAATACAGTGTAACCCGGATGTAAGAGAGTTGTCGGGACCGGAGACGAAGTCTCTTATATCCGGGTTTCTCTTATATCCGGGTTTGGTCTATTTTATATACATTAACACAGGCTCTAATTTGGGACGAGAGAAAATCTCTCTTATATCCGGGTTTCTCTTATATCCGGGTTTGGTCTATTTTATATACATTAACACAGGCTCTAATTTGGGACGAGAGAAAATCTCTCTTATATCCGGGTTTCTCTTATATCCGGGTTTGGTCTATTTTATATACATTAACACAGGCTCTAATTTGGGACGAGAAAATCTCTCTTATATCCGGGTTTCTCTTATATCCGGGTTTGGTCTATTTTATATACATTAACACAGGCTCTAATTTGGGACGAGAGAAAATCTCTTATATCCGGGTTTCTCTTATATCCGGGTCACACTGTATGTGTGGCTTTTTGAAGATAAGAAGGGCAATAAATTATCTTAACTCTCTCTCTCTCTCTCTCTCTCTCTCTCTATATATATATATATATATATATATATATATATATATATATATATATATGTGTGTGTGTGCTGGACTCTCCTGTCGCATTTTTGACGTATAATGGACAAGCAGTTCAGTTCCTAGAAACTGACAGCCAGACACCTGCACATGTGATTTGATTATAGTGTTGAGGGCTTTGTGCAGAAAACAACACACTTTTTGATGAGCCGAATATAGAGACTTAGCGCACTACGTACCACAAGGTCACCAAATGATCCTCTGCAGGTTTTGAATATATATATATATAGTTGTAAGGATTGCTATATTTAGGGGTAAATGTACTTAATATCAGAGACAGAGCGTATGTAAATACAAATGTGTAAACGCATGCCCTGAAGGATGCGTTCAAACGTGATATATATATATATATATATATATATATATGTGTGTGTGTGTGTGTGTGTGTGTGTGTGTGTGTGTGTGTGTGTGTGTAAAATCTTGGATAAAATCCATCGGCATGAAAGAGTGTCATGTGACGTAGTGGTTCTATGCAAAAAACAAAAAACAATCAGCTCAGTTCGTAAAATTTATTTTCTAAAATATTCATTTTGATGCACTTTAAAATATTCAGAGACATTTTGAGAACATGCACCGTCCTTGATATCTCAGGATAATTGATTGATTCAAACAACGGTAGCATGAAAAACCTCAGTCATATTCAGTCCTGACAGAATTCAGTTCATATTTATATATATATATATATATATATATATATATATATATATATATATATATATATATATGTGTGTGTGTGTGTGTGTGCGTGCGTGTGTGTGTTATTAAAAGAGTATAGACTTTTTGTGTCTCCAGAGTTTTACCATCTCCATCTCGAATTTGTGAATAATCTTTATCGAAAATGGCAGTTAATGCTGTTCGAATATTGCAACATTTTGTATAATGTCTGCGTTCACATGAGTCATCATCATTAATATGGCGAGAATGATGGGCACTAAATAAACCCAAAATATTTTAACTCTTTTGTTTGATGCAACAACTGCTACCTAATTAAACTACATATATGTTAGTTCTGTGATTTATCAATATAAGTGTAGTTGTGGACTCGACTACATAGGTAGGAGATTCCAACGTTTGGATCTGAGAATAAAAAAAATACACTTACCACCAAGGATTTTGAATCCGGATGTCAGGAAAAGCAAACTAACCAATACTTCTGGCTCAGCTATTGCTGAGCATGAAAGAAATAGCAGGAATTGTGTGGTTGATTTTAGTAGTGGCCGTTTCTCGATTTTATCTAGGTCCCACTCCTCATATCACCTCAAGGTTCTAGAGTCCTTGTATATCAGAATCCTTGAGCCTTCTCTTTGTAAACAGATGGAATGCTTACTTGGTCTGGATGTCATTGGATTCTAGTTTTCTTGAAATTAATATTTTTTTCCATTCGTTATATTAATTTAATTTAAACGCCGATATATATATTTTTATATCCCAAAAAATAAACTTGATAAGGCTGGGACGAAACCGGTTGTTCTTTTTTAGCTTTTTAAAATGCCATATATATTCTGCCTATTCCTAACTATAGTTAAATTTTGTACCATAAAAATTATATATATATATATAT
>CAHIKZ030000569.1:1125000-1140000 GCA_903632075.3 Acanthosepion pharaonis
GTGTGTGTGTGTGACAAGCTAATGAAAAATGCTTGGCTCGACAAAAGATAAAATAAAGACCTTGGCAACTATCGCCCTATCGCATTTCTACCGAATATATAAAAATTATGCTTCAAATAACAAACAGATTAACACACAGCCTAGACAAAAATCATCCACGCGAAGAGGCAGCTTTTAGCAGTTGATACTTAACAATAGACTATTGACACACAGTAGATTAACTGATTGAAAAAAAAACAAAAGAATATAAAAACGCTTTACTTCGCTTTTGTTGACTATGCTTGACTCAATACGTCGCGTTCTAACATTTTCTATGAGAGCCGGCTATAATAAATTATATCAAAGTTGAGATTGTCTTCAATAACATTACTGCAATATTCGATGAAACAAAAGCATAAATGAAGGACTGATCGAGTAAGACGATATGATAGCACTTAAATAATTTACAACCGGCTTTAAAAGTATCTTCCAGAAATGGTAAAACTAAATATTTGCCGTTTACTTTTAAGGAAACATTTGGCATTTATTGACCGAATACACTGTACTACTTTTCGCGAAAATAAGTTTCTCCTATTCTAGTAGCAGTTATCGCTCTCTCCAGTACAGATTGGGGTTTCCTTCCTAAACTTCTGTTTGGGGTAGTGTGGAAAATGTTTATGTTGATTATGTCATTATTTTCTCTTCGAATTATACGTGATATACGTTTTGTTGTTAAAAGTTCTCAAGGGATGTCGTTTCTGGTATAGATATTTGTTTGCGAATCTATAGCGCCGGTACGAATATTTCAAACAAGCGTGGTCTTCACTAAGATCCATAAGCTTCACACACTCAAGAGCGGTTTTATCCAGCAAACAATATTGATATTCACTATTTACATTATTCCGACTATTGTCCTCATCTTTGTCGCCATATTTATTACAACATTTCGGCCGTTGTACGCTCCGGCCTTCAGGTGGTTGGAATGTCGAACTGAACCCTTTATTTCACTCACTGGGATAGACTGTTCTAGTTTCACGTTCAGTGTTTAATGGATGTCAGTTGTCAGTTACCTCCTGTTAATTCCCTCTCCAATTTCTCCACTGCCTTAAACGGGTATTGAACTCACACTATGCCATGTGTGTCAAGGACACATGGCACAGTGGATAAAGGCGTTAGTTAGATCCAATGACAGGACCCCAAAATATTACGGTCTACGTAAAGTAAATGCTAAAGAACTGGGGATTCTTAATATGTTTGTTCTTTCTCATCATTTGAATGCATGCATATATATATATATATATATATATATATATATATATATATATATATATATATATATATATATATATATCAAGAGGATAAATTACAGGTAGAGCCCAATATACCGTACAGAGCAAGAATATAATATAAAAGGCTAAAACAGTAATATTCCATAGCTATAACTTATTACATTGGAATCGTAACCACGATCCAATTCATCATTCATTTTTTAAAACAAATGATCAGTGGAAAATGTCATGATGCCATTTCTGACCTTAGGTCTCTGAGCGAGACCTGGAAAGAAATGTGTACACACCAGAAATCAAAGCAAATAAAATAATAATAATAATGACTTATACTAATTTAAAACTTAGTATAGTTATTAATATTTTTAACGAGAAGTAAAACTCCGAGCAACAAACGGCAACTCAAGGTGTTAATCGTGGCGAGGAGTGTATGGATACTGCATTATGAAGTTGTGAATGAAGCCCTACACGACTTCAGAACCCTGTCTATAAAAGTCCGTTACCCAATATACGGGGCGTCTTTCGGTGGACTTTTTGACCCGTGCGTCATTTGTGGGAACTAAAAGTTAAACTAAAATGTCTACTATGGCATTTACAGGGGATAAACAGGGAACCCGCCCCCCAGGAGGAAACCTGAGGTCGAAAAATCTGCCATAGGAACAAATTCCTACACACGCAATGAACCTTCAGGTCCCCACATCCGGAATAACCCCAATAATGGCCATGTGAATTCTACAACTAGATCCACAACCATTCATTTAAAAAAAGAAACGCCCTCGTGAAGAGTACAAACTCGTTATGACTGCATTCTATGTTGCGTTGCACAAACCTTACAAAAGCATCACTATAAGACATTTGACGGGAAAAGGTTGGACAAACAATTAGAAAGTACACTGATGAAAATAAATTAAGCAATGTAAGAAGGTACATCATGAGAAATAACAGATTGACAGATGCTGAAATTTAAGAAATAAAAAGACCTGAAACCAGAATAGGTGAATCTCCAGAACATGAAATGGAGTCAGAAATGGACATAAAAATTACTAACATCACACAAACCACAAATCATAATGAAAAAACTGAGATACATGCCAATCACTGGGAAAGTAATGAAGTGTTAGATGAGTTGTAAAGGCGTGAAAAAAAGAATCGTATACAAGAAGCCAAGGAAGAAATCATGAGACATATGAGTCAGACACAAAATATTGAAATGGAGGAATACTGGATGATGTGCAAACACTTTGGAAAAGTTGTTAATAATCGCTGGTATGTACATCACCCAGCAGCGGTTAGAGAAATAGAAGACATCCCAATTCTACGGGATTACACAATCTTTACCGACCGGAAGATTGATGCAAGTAGTCCGTAAATAATAATAAACGGAAAAGAAAAAAACTTGCCTACTAATTGATATGGATTGGCCAACGGAGTGTAACTTATCAACCAAGGAAATTGAAAAAAAAAACTATCAAAGTAGAAAGACATGAAAATCAAAATAGAAAAAATGTGGAAACTGAAAAAAAAAGAATAGTACTAGTCTTAGTAGGTGCGCTTGGAATGATAAAAAAGGAACACAACAACACATTGAAAAAATCCCTGGAAATCTCAGCTTAAGAGAAATACAAAAAATTGTCTTGATAAGTACACCCCACACATTAAGAAGAACTTTGTCCATGTAACGCTATTGATGTTATGGGAGTTAGAAAAACAAATTATGAAATGTAGCCGTAACAGCACACTACTACCTGTCTTGGGTCTTCCCGCAGTCATGGTAGGTAGTGTGACCATAGCAGAAATCGAAATACAATAATAATAATAATAATAATAATAATAATAATAATACGGGATAATAATTCTCAAAACTAAAAACAATAAAGCATAATCTCAAAACTATTAAACTCTACACTGCAGGACTCAAATTAATTCTAGATGAAGTAGACCCACATATAAATCTCAACGAAGCAATACACTGCGTGCCAAATTATTATCGATATAACTTTTTTTCTAATATTTCAGAAACCGTCCAATCAATTCACACAACATTTTCACACACTGTTGGCAACACTGACCTGCGCAATCACTGAAATTGTCGTACTGATCTGCGCAATGTAAACAAACTGGCGCCATATTTGTTATCAGCACGGTGATTTGAGCGTGCCAAATTATTAGAAAAGTGTAAGAATTTAGTGAAAAGATGGGTCGTAATAAGCAGTTTAAGCGATGCTGAAAAGAAAACTATCACCTCAGAACTCTCAAAAGGTAAATCTATCCTAGAAATTTCTAAAATGATAGTGAGGTGTCATCAAACAGTGAAAAAGTTTACCGCCGACCCTACACAAGTACGCAAAAGGGCAGATAAAGGCAAGCCGAAGGTTATTTCACGTCGTCTCATGTCACGACTTAAACGAGAGGCCACGAATAACCCTGGACTTACCAGTCAAGAGCTTTTCAGTCGCATTGGGGATCCTACTGTGTCTAAAAGTACTCGGTGTCGGTATCTGAGGGAAATAGCAACAACAGTCAAACCTGTATCGAAGCCTCCGTTGACGAGAAATCACATTCAAAATTGATTGAAATGGGCCGAGGACAATATGAAGATTGACTTCTCTAAAGTTTTGTTCACAGACGAAACTCGAGCAACACTTGATGGGCCAGATAGATGGTGCAAAGGCTGGGTAATGAACGGACAGAATCGCCATCAGTGTTTGAAACGCCAACAAGGCAGTGGAGGCATAATGATCTGGGGTGGTATCATTGGAAAAATATTAGTGGGCCCATGGAGAGTACCAGATGGCGTCAAAATGACTGCTGATGCATACATAGCGTTTATGAAGGAGCATCTTGAACCGTGGATGAAAAGGTAAAGAGTTGCCTTCAGAAGGGCCATTGTTGTTATGCAAGACAATGCTCCCTCACATGCTGCTCACAAGACTACTGAATATTTGAAACAGTTAGGCTTCGATGGACCTCGAAAAATGAAGTGGCCAGCAAATTCTCCGGATTTGAACCCATTCGAAAACCTTTGGAGCATCATGATGCGAAGACTGTACGCCAACGGACGACAGTTCAGGAGCAACGCTGAGTTGTGGGAAGCAATTCTTGACATATCTCGCGGTATTACAGCAGATGACATCCTACAATTAACAAATTGTATGGATCGTCGACTTTTTCAAGTAATTTCAAAACGGGGAAAACACATTCCCTATTAGTTTGTTTAAAACTGTGCCTTTGTTTGTATCTGTTATTATTTGTTTGATTATCTTATTTATTAGCTTCTTTTGATCATAAACATTCACCTGCAACATTAATAAACGTTTCTTTTGCTCAATTCTGGGAATTGTACTAAACTTTTCTAATAATTTGGCACGCTCAAATCACCGTTCTGATAACAAATATGGTTCCAGTTTGTTTACATTGCGCAGATCAGTACGACAATTTCAGTGATTGCGCAGGTCAGTGTTGCCAACAGTGTGTGAAAATGTTGTGCGAATTGATTGGACGGTTTCTGAAATATTAGAAAAAAAGTTATATCGATAATAATTTGGCACGCAGTGTATATACATTAGCAATAGAAGCAACTAAAGCATTAAACATCAAAGGGAAAAAGAATGCAGTCTAAAAGACATAAAGATCCACCTTGGAAAAGAAAAAAAAGAGAAAGAAATTAAACAACTTAGAAGTGAATTATCAATACACGATGAAGTGACAAGAGGAACAAATATAAGGACTAGAAAAAGCACAAAAGTAAAAGGAAAATACAAAATTAGGAATGACTATGAAGTCCTATCAGCTAAAGAAAAATAAACCAAAACAATACAACTGAAGAATCCGATCCTATGTAAAAAGATTAAGATTATACAGACAGAAAAAAAATGATCTTTCAAACTGATGCGAAGAAATTTTACAGAGAAATAGGCAAATAAAAAATTGAAGTCACAAAGCCACTAACAATGAAGGCGGTTATACAGTTCTGCGGAAAAAATATGACCTTGCTCTAAAGAATATAATAAAGAAAAAAAAAACACAAAGCGTAGAACGAATGAAAATTAAACCAGAATAGACATGGTCGGGAATCACAGAAAAGGATGTTAAATGTACACTGAAAAAGACACACCTGGGAATCTCCAAGAATAGATGAAATTCCTTACATTTCGCTCTAGTATCTAAATAGAGCACACAAAAATTATCAAAAGAACAGAAAATTGTCAATAATTCTACTAACATTCCTGCTTGGGTAACCAAAGGAATTTCCCTCCTTCGACATAAGAATGTTAACACATACATCCCAAAAAACTACAGTCAAATTACATGTCTTCCCACTACTTACAAACTGTTGACATCTATTCTCAAATAAGTGATGTATTCAATTTTAGAAAACAATGACACACTACATCTTGAACAAAAAGGGTGCAAACGTGGCTCTTACGGATGTAAAGATCTATTACTAATTAATAGGATGATTTTTGAAAACTGCTTCAGTACAAAGAAAAATCTCAGTATTGTCTGAATAGATTATCGTAAGGCATTCAATATTGTACCACATTTCTGGATCTTAAAGACTTTAACGAAATACAAGGTATCACTGTCGTCATCAAACAAGGTATGGCGATATGGAAAATAACACTTAAACTCAATCATATAAATGGAGTCTATAAGTTTAGTGAAATAAAAATCAACAGTGGAATATTTCAAATTGACTCTGTCTTCCTTTCTATTTAGCATATCCCTAATAGCATTAAACACCGACCTTAACAGGACGGAATATGTCTATAAGATAACTCAAAAGAAAATAAACCATGTAATTTACATGGATCACTTAAAGTTGAACGCTATGAATAAGAGTGAGCTAGAAGGTTTCAATGATGACATCGGCAATATGGAATGTGAAAAAAAAAAGAATAGTACCAGGCATAGGAGGTGCGCTTGGAATGATAAAAAAGGAAGGCAACAACACATTGAAAAAATCCCTCGAGATTCCAGCTTAATAGAAATACAAAAAATGTCTTGATAAATACAGTCTACACACTAAGAAGAACTTTCTCCATGTAATGCGAGTGATGTTATAGGAGTTAGAAAAAACAAATCATGAATTGTCGTCATAACAATAATCCGATTCGGATAAATGCACTAATGCCACAATTTTACGAGGATCACTACAACAAAACTCCTCCATTAGCTTAGAATCTGGGGTAACGCTCAAAGTCTTAGAGCGAGAAGGAGCTTATAAGTACCTCGGTGTGAGTGAGATTGAAGGAATTCACCATAAAAAAGATTACAGAAAAAGTGCGAAAATAGTACTATAGAATAGTGCGACTGATATTAAGAACTGAATTGAATTCTCAGAACAGAATCATGGCCATAAATATCTTTTGCCATCCAAGTAGTACGATATTATTTCAACATCTTGAACTGGACTCTAAATGGATTTTAAGACAAGAAAGCTTCTTTCTAAGCATAACATGAATCATCTAAAGGCTGATGTAGACCGTTTATACATACCCCGTAGAAAAGGTAGAAGAAGTCTTAGCTAGAATTATCATACAAGACAAGAACTATAGACTTACTAACATACATGGAAACAACAATTAGTCAAACAAAGTAAACATATTCAGTCATGAAGAAAGGTTGTAAATACAAACGAGATTTACATTTAGTAGATTCTCTAGAAAACCAAACCCAAACCCAAGAACCAACTGTTGTAGAAAAAATATTAAAAAAAATGTTACGGTTTTTTGGGTATATAACACGTCTAACTAGAGAGCGAGTCAGAATGACTTATTTCCCTTTATAGTCGACCAATAGAAGGTTGACCAATCAGAAGCCGCCCAACACTGTATTCATAGTGTATAAAGGCGGCCATCTTGTTTCCTCTACCGGAAGGACCAAAGGCGACCAGGAGAAGGATGAACTACACTCTGCTGTGATATCCACTGCGAACCTAAAGTACGCTTTCCTACTGTCTCCGAAATATTCACTGCCAACCCCTGGATTCAATACTCGAGGCCGACCGTCATGAAAATGTGTAACAAAGAAAACCAAAGATAAAACTCTTGAACAGATGAAACAACGCTGGCAAGACAAACCTCTGTATAGCCAATATCCAGATCGTGATAATAAAGCCGATGTTGATAAATTTAACTGATCGATGGTTACGAGCATCTGGATTAAAGGCTGAAACGGAAGGAGTTTAGTTTTGCAGCGAAAGACCTGAGTCTTTTCACTTGTAAGTTTCAGGCAAATATGATACATAATAGTGTGGGTCCAAAATACAGGTTCTGTGACAAATATCAGGAAATCATAGACCATCTAATCTCAGGATGATTTGTACTTTCGCCAAATGAATATAAAATCGTCACGATAGAATAGGGCAATACTTACATTGTACAATGTGCAAACACTTTGGAAAAAATATTAATAATCGCTAGTATGAGCATTACTCTGCACCGGTTACAGAAATAAAAGACACCTAAATTCTACGAGATTACACCATCTTTACAGACCGGAAGATTGATGCAAATAGTCGGAATAAAAATAAACGGAAAAGAAATTGATATGTCTTGGCCAGCGGACTGTAACATACGAACCAAGGAAAATGAAAAAAACTATCAAAGTAGAAAGAACAGGAAATCGAAAAAGAAAAAAAAATGTGGAAACTGTAAAAAAAAGAATAGTACCAGTCATAGTAGGTGCGCTTGGAATGATAAAAAAGGAACACAACAACACATTGAAAAAAGCCCACGAATTTCCAGCTTAATAGAAATACAAAAAATTGTCTCGGTAATTTCAGTCTACACAGTAAGATGAACTTTGTATATATAAAGCGAGTAATGTTATGGGAGTTAGAAAAACAAATTATGAAGTGTCGTCATAACAATAATAATAATATGTGATAATAAATTTAGAAAAATCAGGAAAGAAATAAAAATTGAAAATAAAAATTATTATCAAACATTTTTAGCTAGTGATTTCAAAGGTTAAAATAACACAGAGCTTATATATGAAGAAGTTTACAGAGCGGAACTACTATGTCCATGCTTTCCAAAAAATTAAGTCACTTAAAAAGAATGGCTGAAAAAGTCATATATATATATATATATATATATATATATATATATATATATATATATATATATATATATATACATTAATTTATCTGCCGTCACATGGATATATTAATACAAAATTTGCAGACCTATTCACTTATAAAATTTTTGAAACACGAACAAACAAAAAGACGAGTAAAGATACTCTTTTTAACACCGAGCTATTTTCTGAAAGCCGTCATATATATATATATATATATATATATATATATATATATATATATATATATATATATATATATATATATATATATATTATATATGCATTAGTACATTTTCTAGCCTGTTTAGAAAGCGTTTTCTGTTCGCTTTTCACCTCCACTCGATTTTTACATCCTCAGGAAGCAAATTCGAAAGCAAAAGCGTCAGAAAGCTAAGGAAATGCTAACGATATGTTAAAGACAAAGTAATTGCATGTGGGGCAGGGAAACGAGAAAAGCCGAGAAACGAGAACCTGCCAAAGATGGTCCGCATTAGGGTTGGGGTGAGCTAAGGTAAATAAAAGAAATTTGAAGAAGACTTGAGCATTGGAAGCGAGCGGCAAAGGTATGGCACGATATTTCCAATACAAGCTAATGAAGACCGCCCCCTCATTAGGCGTGCACCTGCCTTCATCTTTTAGTTATTTGTTTATTTTTGAAGGAATTGCATAAAAATTGGTCCCCTCCGTTATGCGTCATTATAGCCTGTCATTGATACGTGTTTGTTGGCGCGTCAAGCAACCATACGTCAGGGTTGCAAATGTTTTCTGGAATGTTTGTAGAATAGGGGAATTTCAATGTACATCAATGTGAAAGTCACATCCCCACAGAAGAATACTTCGTTAGACGATAAATAGAAAAAGATAATATAATACCAATGTCATTATATAGATTTTGTTAACAGAAAAGGAAGAGGGACATAAAAGACCTATTACAGATAGTGGTGCTGCGAGATTAGCATCTATCTATCTATCTATCTATCTATCTATCTATCTATCTATCTATCTATCTATGTATCGGTCGGTTTTCGCTTTTTCTCTCTCTTTCTCGATATATATATATATATATATATATATATATATATATATATATATATATATATATATATGTATATATATAGTGATGACTAGTGTAACGCCTATATATGTACATATATACACAGACACATACATGTCAATATATGTGTAAAATTAAATAAAATATAAGTAACGTATATTTGTTATGCACTCACACGCATACACAGAATATACTTATAAATATACACAGTCATCGAATGTAGAAACACAAGAAAGACCACCATAGAAAATACCTCTTGTTGAACAACCATGCCTAAAAGACGATAGGAGAGTCCACACACACACACACGCACACACACACACACACACACACACACACACACACACACACACACATATATATATATATATATATATATATATATATATATATATATAATCACTTATTCGAAAATTTTAACATCAATATGTTATAAAATCACCACAAAAATAGCATATCAACATATCATGGGTCCAGAAGTATTGAAACAAAATGGCTATTTTTGTAGTGATTTTATAACATATCTATGCTTATAATTTTCGAATAAATGATTTTATTTTGCTCTACTCTGTATTCAGCACTTTTTAAAGAATAGTATTTGTTAGTTATTAGAATTTATTCCGTATATACCAATCCTATAATCGGTTTATATATATATATATATATATATATATATATATATATAAGATAGAGTATAGTTTTGCGGTATACAATATTTATGGGTTAAAGTGCTCAATATCAGGGATAAAGCATAATTAAATATAAAAGTGGGAAGAGGAGGCATTGCTAAGCCATGCCGATTGCGTTTAGCATGAAATAATCTGTTTCCTCTTGGTGTTAACTTCAATGTCCACTTTATATATATAATTTAATATATATATATATATATATATATATATATATATATATAAGAATTTCGTCTGTACAGAGAACATCATCCTTTCCATCAGATTCTCTATTAGCATGTTAGAAAAATTCTCCCAGGGACAGGTCTGTTTCCAGTGGGTTTCGAACCACTGTCAGGGCCTCATCTCTAGGAACTCTGTTGAATCGGTTTACCTTCTCTAAGCTTACCAACCGATTGTTATGGATGGGAGATTTCACTAAATCCTCTGAGTTTCTAATATAAGATATGGACTTCCCTCTTAGTGGATTGATTATATCCACAAAGTATCTACTCGTCGGGTGGATAACTATAGCCCCCAATGGAATATCAGCTTTGCGAATTTGGGGGAAAATATACATGTGTAGAAGCTTGTTGTAACCTTGAGTCACCTGTCTTTACTTATTCAGGGCGAAGTAGTCCTTTTTAATATTAAGGATCTGTGACAGCTTACTCGCAATTCTTAGGTTTGGATCCTTTTTCACTTTGCTATACCTGCAACCACCAACAAGTTTTTCGGACTATTCCTTGTCCGTGTGGTGACGTTAGTGTCACTGTTAGCTCTTGATTACTAACCCTTCTTTCCTTGTGGTGTTTGATTTAGACGCTTTGGCCTTTTCAAGTGCTTGTCTCACTTTCCATCTTAGTTCGTTTGCCTGGACCTTTGGTATATTCAGAGCCATCTCCTCCATTCAGTCTCTTCTGTTTCGAAGTCGCCTAATAGTGGTGGCGAAGTTGAGATCCTTGTTTAACACTTATTTCTCTGAGGCACTCAAATGCCGACTGTAGATATTTACAACTTTACCGAACCTTTGTTGTTTCGTTGTTACTCCATCACTGTTCTTTCAGCCATAATAGCTCAGGTATGCGGCCATCCTTGACCCTTTGGAATTCTTGAATTTATAAATCCGATTCAGGCTTTATTTTGCTAAGTGATGTTCAGGTGTGATCCGATATTTCATGTTCTAGCTGATGTTTTCTCCAGTGATTGTGGAGAATCCTTTCCCTTACGAAGGCGTGACCTGCTCTATACACTACCCTTTGTGTTCTCCTGGCACTAGCTCATGTCTAGACTGATAAGCCTGGATGAAGTAACTTTAGGTTTCTAATGTCAGGTGCCAATTTTGAGTTTTTCCGACCATCTCCATTAATGACTCACATTACCGATTCGATATTTTTTCTCTATATATATCTGAGATGAGGTATTATGATTGCTTGCATTATTCATATTATTCAAATTGTTATCCTCATCTTCAGTACCATATTCACGACGTTTCGAAATTCCCATCATCTGAATAAGGCCACAGCGTACAACGGTCGAAACGTTGTGAATATGGCAATGAAGATGAGGATAACAGCCCGAATAATGTAAATAATGCATGTAATCGATAATTTCCGTCTGAATTTATCATTATTTACACTCGTTACATTTGGACTATAGTCCGCACTGGACAAAGAAGAACACTGGAGAGTTAAAGGTCTGAAAAAATCAGCGGGAACTTACGGCACACGTGCCACATGTGGCACACCAAGCAATAGCCAATGACACCCAGTCGCAAATGACATCACGAAGTCCGAACCGATAACTACTACAACTCAAAGAAAATATCTATTTCAAAACTGCTCACTAGTTGGTCTCCCTGCTTGTTTTATCTTCTAAAAGCACCGCTAAAGACACCAAATAATAAACAAGGGAACCTTTCTAAGAACGTGAGTCGTTTATTAATTCTAAAACTACTCGCTTAAAGAACTGTTTCAAGGAAATATCTCAGCAAGCTATCACGAACATTTTTAATTATTCAATAACTTATACCCCTTGTTTTTTCTCATCTTTTTCCTTTGTATAATGACCTTGACTTGTACAAAAATACGTCTGCTGTAACACAGGGAATGATTTTAAAACCCCAAGTCGGCGCATATCAAAAGGTTGCTGGCCCATGCACTGGGCTATGAGGACCTCTTTAGTTAGTCTAACGTAGAAATAAATTGCACTTAGGCAGCCGCTAATAAAGAAAGAAAGACAAATGACAGTATCAATCACATTGTTCTCCCCACCCACCACCAGCAAGCAGAATAGACGGGATTTTATAACCTCATTTAGCAATGAATCTACCGCAGAAAGAAACGACAGCCTACTGCGAGAAATCTTCTTCCTAGTCATTCATGAATCAAGAGATATTATCACCCAGTCGTGTATCGCGTATGGCAAATGACTGATACGGATACCAAGTTATATTCTAATATAAATGGAAAGATTGGATATGTTCAAAAGTGATAGAAACCTTTAAATTTCACCGTCGTTTAAAGTAAAATTTGCAGGCCATCTTTTTTCTGGCGCAAAGACAAGTTATATATGTGTTAAAGTCATTCATCCTAGTAGGAAGAGTATGCATGTTTTGAAAGGAATATTTGAAATCCTTAATGTTCATCTGAGATCAACAGTTTGCACGTGTGGAAAATACCGTTTCAACAAAGATGAACCAGGCATCACTTGAAAGAAGTCAAGGAACTCGTGACCTCTCCGGCGGTTACGCGGTTTCTCACAAAACTTTGATTTGACAACTTTACTCTGTCACTGTAATTTAATTTTTTTTTTCTCTCGCTTTGACACATGACAAAACTTTGCAGTTAAATTTTATTTTTCTAGCTATAATCTATTCAGTACCCAGCCAGTGTGGATCAAATTCTCTCTGATTTTAGTGACTAAATCCTTTATAGATACAGTTACACAACCAAATATATTGATTTTCTAAGCGCGGCGTAGATATGGCACAAGGCCGAAAGTATGGGACACCCAATGAGGATCGAACTCACAACTCAGTCGTAACTAATCAAGCAAAACAAGCTTTCTATCTATTACAACACGTCGAGGTGCCTCCAACCAAATATATATTCAATCTGAGTGTTTCCTTTTGGTGTTATTGTCATTTCATGACTCATCATAGAAATATTAGATAGCTCTACTTCTACCAAACTTTATTTTCTCCGCGTCGATCTCTCACATCTGTGAACACTATGTGGAGTATAACGCCACATCCTCAACACGCGCTGCAGTAGTTTCAATCGTATGGAGGTTTTACGGATTGGAAGAGCTAGCCACACGCCGAACCCGTTTCGAATTCAGAGGTGTCTTTTTTCCGAAGATAATCTTGCCCAAGTTCGTCCTTCTATTTATCCCATAGCTGCAGGACAATGAACAAAAGATTTACCTTTACAAGTGCAAAAACTGATGAAAAAAGTCTGGCCTTTACAAGTGCAAAAGATGATGAACAAAAGTGAGACTTTTATAAGTGCAAAAGACGATGAACAAAAGTCAGATCATTACAAGTTCAAAAGACGTTGGACAAAAGTCAGACATTTACAAGCGCAAAAGATGATTAACAAAAGTTAGACATTTACAAGTGCAAAATACGATGAACAAAATCAAAATTTTACAAGTGCAAAAGACGAAGGGCAAGAGTCAAACCTTTACAAGTGCAAATGACAATGGACAAAAGTCAAACCTTTACAAGTGCAAAAGACGATGAACAAAAGTCAGACCTTTAATATTGCAAAAGACGATGGACAAAAGTCAGACCTTTACAACTTCAAAAGACGATGAACAAAAGTCAGACATTTACAAATGCAAAAGGTAACGCAACGGTCACAGCAGGAATTTGAACTCCTATTCCACTTTCAATGTTGATAAGCGCAATGCGGCGCGTTATTTTCCCCGACTTTATTTAAGAATTACAATGTTACGGATCTAGAATGATGAAATTCTAAACAACCATGCTCCTCCACATTTTCTAATGTTTTCTTTCTGTTATTCTTGCAGGATACGACGTTGCGTTTTCATGGAGAACAACATTTTTTCTTTAATCCACTGTGTACGCTACCACTACACCTGCCACGTATAAACTAAAGTATGTTAGTGTACTCCAAAATTATTAACTACCACTATTAGTACTTTTGATTATATATTCATCATTATAATATATTATATAAAATAATTCGAATTAAAATGTTTCTTACCTTATGACCCATCATCTGGGCAAATGTCGCAGTAACATGACACAATGTTTGGTAAAGAAAAAGGGAGTGAATATTTTACAAAGCATTTTCTTAAAACAAACTGCGATGTAAAAGAATTAAATGTCTTTAAACTGCTAGTGTGACAGAGACCAAGCCATTTATCCACGATATATGAATTTGTTTGGTTTGGTTTGTTTTACGGCATATCAACCTCCATAGGTTATTTAATGCTGATAAGAGTTTTATTGCTGGTAATATTTTTTTCAAAAAGTTTTCTGGTAATATTTTTTTCAAAAATCTATTACTGATAATAATTTTTCCAAAAAAGTATTGCTGATAATAATGTATTGCTGTTAATACGTTTTTCTCCGAAAATGCATTGCTGGTAATCATTTTTTTAGAAAAAGGTATTGATGGTATTAAAACCTATTTTTACACGTTTTGATCCCAGATTGGGGGTAAACTATTTACCCATAGCTGGTACCCTAACAGGATATGGGAACATCAGCAATTAAGAAGTGGTTTCACGCTCATCAAAACCTCCCGATCAAGAGCCTTGTTGTCGGATATAGTTTATCGTTTTACTCAGGACACGGATGTGGTTTATCCTCTTACCCAGGACGCGGTTGTAATTTATCGTCTTACCCAGGACGCGGTTGTAATTCATCGTCTTACCCAGGACGCGGTTGTAATTTATC
>CAHIKZ030000569.1:1145000-1300000 GCA_903632075.3 Acanthosepion pharaonis
CTGTCATCCATTAAAACGTGGCACGTGGACCTAGAACAGTCTACCCCAGTGAGCGAAATAAAGAGTTCAGTTTGACATTCCAACCAGCTGAAGAAGGCGTACTGAGGCCGAAACTTTGTAATAAATATGGTGACCAAGATGTGGACAATAGTCCGAATAATGTAAATAGTGTACATAATACCTCATCTCAGAAATATAGACAGATACTGATTTTCAGCCTTTGCTTTTACTTTCGGCTTATACACCTGTCTAATGTTCGCATGCGCCAATTTATTCAACTAAATTTACTTCTGTTAAACCATGTGGGTCTTTTGTAATTATTGTTTAAAAAGAGAATTTCAAGAAAATATACTTCAAATATGAAGTGAAACCTGATCGAGTTAAGACTTTAACTCAGTTTTTGTTTTAATCAAATCAAGCCAATAGCTCTACAGAAAATACCGAACATTTTCATCATCAAGCCAAATCTACAAGTTATCATGGCGATGATAGTTTGACCTTCATAAACAGATATGAAATGATGACCTCTCTGACTCCCTGGTGCGCCGTAAATTTAAGTATGCATCTGAAATGCTGCTATGATGTACCTAGCGGCCTTGAGCGTCTAGAATCCAACCCGATCCCTTTGCTGCTTGCTATTCAGCAGTTTTTATTTAACACACATTTACCACTCCTCTTAACCCGCACACGTCTACAGCGTTTAATTTTAAAATTATTCACTCGGCTTTGAGAGAGAAAGTTACCTTTATTAGCCTGTACACCTAATTTTAGTTATCTGGGTTCATCTGGGAGAGTATGGTTTCTTTACTGTATCCAGTAAGGTTATGAAATGCTGTCGTCACTGTAATTCAGGCGGGAAAGACCGCGATCGAATTTCAATGGTATCTCTTAATTCCAAAGGTCATACAAAATTTGGGGAACATAAATGACAAAATAGTTCCTTGCAAATAAATAAATAAATGGAAAAATACTGAGAAAAATCAGGGTTTCTTTTTGGTGACGAAATTTATAGATGTGGGCAATGTCTGGCGCGAAACTGGAAAATTGATAGATAAACATACTGTTTACATTTCTGAATTAATTCTCTTGTCCCTCAGATTTATATCATTATGCCCACACCCATCAAACACACGCAGATTTTAGGGAATCTCGATCTGACACACTTAACAAAATTAGTATTCAGGTGTTAAAAAGATATTGAATTCAAAACCCTGGAGCAGGTAACGGAAAACCACTCCTCTATCATTGCGAAAATGGGGTAATTCTTAGATAATAATAATAATAATAATAATAACAATAATAATAATAATAATAATAATAAAAATCTCAAAAATGAGAACATGGGAACATCGCCAATCCCTGTTGTAGTTGGAGTCCTCGAATTGCTTGGAAAAGATTCCAGTAGAATCATTGAAGGAATTCCTGGAAGTCCATGCCTTAAAGAAATACAAATAATTGTTCACAGGAGTACAGCCCACATTTTACGAAGACCTTTATCTATGTAAAATATGTGGGATGTTGTTTTTGTCTTTTTTTTTTTTGTTCATTGGATAATGCCATGATGCAACTTCTGACCTTAGGTCACCGGGCGAGTCCCGGAAAGAAATGTGTACACACCAGAAATCAAAGGAAATATTAACAATAAATGATGGAAAAGATAAGAAAAGAGTACTTAGGTTGAGTGCGTCTGGTACTGAATACTTGGCTAAATTTAAAAGACAGATTATCAGCCATAAACACCTTGACTTTCAACATTCTTAACTGAACTATAGCTAACATTAAGCCAATGGACGCCAAAACGAGAAAGCTTCCCACCTGCCACTGCATGCATCACCCCAAGGCTGATGTTGATCGTTTGTATGTGCCCAGATCTAAAAGAGGCAGAGGATTAGTTCAACTAGAACTGTCTTACAAAACTACAACAATTGGCCTTCAAAGATCTCTGAAAATTACAGAAGACTGGATGATGATCTGTGTTACAGAAAATAAAAGTACTAAGCGATATTCTTCAGTAATAAAGAAGCCAACAAGTTCAAAATGGAATTTCAAGTGGGTGAAGAAATACATGTAAAGCAGAATACACCAAAGCTGAAAAATATATAAAAAAAACAGCAAAGGCAAACGCATCAGACAAGGCAAAGAAACGATGGTAAGATAAACCACTTCACGTTCAATATTCTGCCCGTACCAAACAAGCTGATGTAGACAAAACCCGTACCCATCAGAGGCTACGTAGTGTAGGGTTAAAAGTTGAAACTGAAGATTATGTTCTTGCTCCACAGGACCAATTCTTGCTAAGTAGAAATTACCAAGCACACATTAGAAAAAAACTCTGTTAGTCCAAAATGCAGATTCTGTGATAAATATCTTGTATCAGGTTGCGCAATATTGGCACCTACTGAATATAAAACACGGTACGACAGAGTTACGGAAATGAAACTGCAAGAAATTGATATGAACACCACCTAGGTTTGGTTAAGAAGATAGGACTTGTAACAATTTTATGGGACATTACAATGCACACAGACAAAACAATCAAAGCTAATCGCCCTGACATCGTAATTAGAGATCGCAAACACAAAATGTGCCTCCTTATTAACATGGCAATCCCTGTAGACTGCAATGTATCTTTGAAGATTTTCAAAAAACTTTCAAAGTACAAAAAATCTTAAAAATGAAGACATTAAGTCTTCCACTTGTAGTTGGAGCCCTTCGGATTGGTTGGAAAGATTTCAAAAGACGCAATGAAGGGATTCCTGATAGCCCATACCTTGCAGAAATACAAAAAAAACACTTTACAAATGGCTTTATCTATGTAGAATATGTACGATTCTTTTTTCAAAACTGCTCAGCGTAAAATCTCATGATACCTTAGGTCTATGGTCGGGACTCGGAAATAAAAGAGTATACACCAGTAACAAAAGGAAATAAAAAAATACAACAACAACAACAACAACAACAATAATAATAATAATAATAATAATAATAATATGCCATACAACGGTCAAATCCATAACAGAGAGCATGAAAAACTAGAAACTACTCTAAATCAAAAGCATATAAACGGGTCATTAACATCGAAACCAAACAACATCAAAAGCGTAATCTTCCAAGGAGATTCATTGTCACCATTACTCTTCTGCCTTGTATTAGCGCCACTCAGCGGCCTACTGAACAACAGTAGCTACGGATACAAATCATAGAATGGCGAACTGAATCACCTATTCTGTTTGCCAAGGACGACAACCAGTAGAAACACCTACTCAACATTCGGAATCATCAGATGTGCCAACGCTAACTTCAAAGGCAGTAAACTAACGAAAACTACAGATTGAAACGTCGATACCAATAACAACATTAAGGAATTAAACCATGATACTTAGGATTTAATGATGGAGACGGAATACGGCATTCAATTATGAAGAAAAAGATCCGAAAGGAATATTATAGAAGAATGCTTTTGGATACTAGAAAACGAACGAAATGGGGACCAATAAAATGAAGGCTATCAACACATTAGCTGTAGTTAATATACAACTTCAACATTATTAATTTGAATGACGTTACAAAATTGGACGACAAGACCAGAAAAATGCTTCCCCAAATGAGAATGTACCAGCCGCAATTAGATTGTTGATAGGCTGTACGTACCAAGAGTTTTAGGATGCCGATGTCTAATCCAACTTGAACTAAATATAAAAACTACAATACTCGGATTGGAAACCTAATTCACAAAAATCAATGACCCTCTCCTAGAAATAGTAAAACGTTAAATCCTCTCGATTAACAAGAAAACTGCACTCTCCAAGAAAAGGCTTAATATATTTGAAATTCTACCATCTACGCCAAACGAGTAAAACAGAAGTCAAAACAACTTAGTCAAATGAAATTACAAAAAATATGAGAAGGCCTCATATAAAGTGATCACGTCTGCCCTGACGAACTGGACTTACTCTTTTCTCAATGAATTTCGAATGTTCACATGGTTGCAATGATCAACTGATAAATAAAATGATCCTGTAGGAAAAAGACGTAGAAATCTTAACACATTTTGATAGTGTGTCACACTCTTTGATCCTTAACGTTTGGAAATAATACAAAGTCTCCTTGTTGATAATAAATTTCCTTAAATATAACAGGAAATTTTGGAAAAACACATTATACAAAAATGACGTCAAAAGTAATGCCACTTCCGATTGTTTTAATATCCGACGAGGAATCTTTCAAGGAGACTTCCTGTCGGCCTTAATTCCCTTTTCGCATTAATTAAACAGTAATAAATATGGATGCAAAGTAAAAAAAAAATGTGTTTAATCCCCCATTCTACATGAATGATATCAAAATTTTTGCCAAAGACGATAAAGGGTTGAAGGGTATCCTCAATACTGTAAAATGTTTTAGTGATGACATTGATATGGATTTCGGATTAGATAAATGTGCAAAAGTAACATCCAAGAAAGGGAGAATTACAGAAATACATTCAACAGATGTAAACTTTGTTAAAACATTAGAGAACTGGAACAAAAAGAAGCATATAAATGCATAGGAGACAACGAAAGAGACGGAACACAGCATATTCTAATGAACGAGAATGTAAGCAAAGAATACCACAGTCATGTGCGTCTGACGATAAATACCGAGTTGAATTCAGAAAACAGAATATCAGCCATAAATAATTTGGCTGTCCCTGTGGTGCAATAGGGTTTCAACTTGCTTAATCCTAGAACACTAACCATTGGTATATAGTACCCAGCGCAAATTTTCCTATTTTTAATTAAAATTTTCAGTACCTGATTTTCTTACCTAAATAATGTTTTTCAGTTCATATTAATGGTAACTCAAAGTAAAAATTTTGAAGTGCCTGCATGTAAAATATTTCAAATGAAGATTTATATATATTTTTTTTTTTTGATATTTTCAAAATTGGGTATGATATACCCATGGTTAGTAATGGTGTAACTTTAATTGATGGTTAGTGTTCTAGGGTTAATAGACAATAACTGACATTAAACGAATGTATGTAACAAGAAAGCTTCTTATTTGCCACTGAATGCGTCATCTTAGGCTGAGGTTAATCGTCTGTATTTATCCAAATCTGAAGGAGGCATAGAATTAGATCAACTAGAATTGTTTTACAAATCCCCAAAAATTGGTCTTCAAAGATACCTGGAAACTACAGAAGACTGTATCATGGTCTGTGTAGAGGACATGAAAGAAATAAGAAAAGGTATTTCAAGTGGGGGAAAAAGTGCAAATAAGATATAACACACATACTGCAGCGGCAAATAACTTAAAAAAGAAATCAAAAGCAAATGGAATGTATCAAATGCAGAAACGATGGCAAGATAAACCTCTTCATAGTCAACACACTGCTCGTACCAAACAAGCTGATGTCGACAAACTCTGTAGCTATCAGTAGGTACGTAGTGAAGCGTTAAAAGCGGAAACCAAATCGTTTCATTCTTGCTACAGAGGACCCATGCTTGCTAACTAGAAATTATCAAGCATATATATATATTGAAAAATTGTGTTGACCTGAAATGCAGATTCTGTGATAAATATCCAGAGACAAATATCTTGTATCACGTTGCACTGTTAGTACAAACTGAATATCTTGCATGAAAGATTGGGCCAATATATACAATTTTACGTGAAGGAAGACACTCGTATAAATATCTCCCGGACCCGATTACGGAGATAGTATCTGTAACAATTTTATGGGACTTTACATTGCACGCAGATAGAACAATTCAATCTAATTGGCCAGACATTGTGATCAAATATCGCAAGAACAAAAAGTTCTTTCTTATTGTCGTGGCAGTTTTATGAGATTTTAATGTTTCTTTTAAGATCTTCAAAAGGCTATCAAAATACAAGTGTCTTGAAATGGAAATCTAAAAAATGTGGTACATGAAGAGATTAATAATTCCAGTTGTAGTTGGAGCCCTCGGATTGATTGGGAAAGTCTGCGATAGACTCATTGAAGGGATTCCTTGTGGTCCATACCTGAAAGAAATACTAAAAATTGTACTCACACTCCATGAAGAGCTTTATCTATATGTGTTATCTTATTTTTTTTTGTTTTTTTTTTTTGTTTTTTTTACATAAATGAGCAATGGAAGAGGTCATGAAGCCATTCATTACAAAAAGAATACGGTGCTTTCCTTGAGGAAGAAGCTCTCGGACCTAAAAGTAAATGCGAATACGACAGAAACCCAAGAAAATAATAATAATAATGATAATCATAATAATAATAATAATAATAACAATAAAAACGATTCTGGGTAGAGTCTTGTTCACCTATATATCCTGATTCTTTAAGTATGGATTTTATGAATATAAAAACCATAAAATCCATACTTAAAGAATCTACGATCAAATTACTAACAACCACAACTGGTGCAAACTATCTTCTTTTACTACCAATAACACATGCACAAATCAACGTAAGGGCAGTGACAGATAGAAATAAAATGCCCACTAGACACACATATGCGCATATGCACATACATAATGTACCCCTGAAAATGATCTTGGAAAAGTTCGAAAATACTTGAGATAGATAAAAAACTACGATCCTTTTCTTGATGAATTTCATATTAACACCAAGAAATTGATTAGGGAACAAGTATTACTATGAAAAAATAGACAAA
This sequence comes from Acanthosepion pharaonis, assembly GCA_903632075.3. Lineage (NCBI taxonomy): Eukaryota > Metazoa > Mollusca > Cephalopoda > Sepiida > Sepiidae > Acanthosepion > Acanthosepion pharaonis. The sequence goes on from CAHIKZ030000569.1 coordinate 1,151,654, forward strand.
ATATGTCTATGTGATTGAATGAAACACATAGACACATATAAAACCATGATAACGCTAAAAATGTCCTTCTGGGAAGGTGACACGTTACGTTTTATTCTTTGACAATAGATGACACACCATCTGTCTGATAAGAGATTTATCTATCACATCTTTCATATATATATATAATACATACATATATATATATATATATATATATATATATATATATATATATATATATATATATATGTGTGTGTGTGTGTGTGTGTGTGTGTGTGTGTGTGTGTGTGTCTGTGTCTGTGTATATCAAAAAGGGAAACGGGGGACATTTCTTTATCAAAGTGTTTCGTACCCAGAGTAATTTGTAAAGGTAAATATGTATGTTTTTTTTTTTATTTTGTAATTGTGGTGGAGGCAAATATCGTTAAGTTTTCAAACGTTCAAAAATACTTAAAGCTTACTATATATGGCAAGTTAAAATATGTAGCATTTTAAGTCATCACATTTTTTTAATAATAATCGAAAATGGGTAAATATCGTTTTTATTGAAAATTTACTCTATGCTAATGTAATTATTATTTCATTTTTTGTTTACTTTTTCATGTATTTATTTATTTTACATATTTATATGTCTTGAATTAACTGTTTTCTAATATATATAGTAGGGGAAAACAAATATTTGTAAACAAACATTTTTAATTTATTGTACTTACAACTAATATACATATTTTTCATATAATTAACTGTACACAGATGCATAATAAATACATATGCATAAAAAAAAACAGAAAAAATTATTTAATAGGAAAAAAATAACATTTATCCATTTTTCTTTATTATGCATGTTTAATTATTATGCATCTATGTACAGTTAATTGTATGAAAAGTATGTTTTTATTAGTTGTAAATACAGCAAATTAAAAAAAAAGTATGTGCACGAATATTTGTTTCCCTCATTGTATGTATATATATATATATATATATATATATATATATGTGTGTGTGTGTGTGTATGTGCATATATATATATATATATGTGTGTGTGTGCGTGTGTGTGTGTGTGTTGTGTGATAAGTAACAAAAGGAATGAAATGAAGGAAGTGGGAATAAAATCTAAGTGCATTTCTATCAGATGAGTGCAAGTTTAGTGCACTAGTTTAACCTTTCTTTTCATAACAGAAATGCTATGATTTTATTTGCCTAGCTGTGGCATAATATTCTGACCTTAATCTATGTGCGGACTTTTGATGTAAGGGCAAACGCTGTAATCACTGCGTTTCCCAAAACAAATGCAGAGAATATTTACAATATCTCGAACGCATGCGCACAAATTGATCTGAATCGTCGCAGACGACCATTTCACACTTGGACGAATATACAACTGAATAAAGATCGGAGCAAACCAAAGAGACAAATTATGTAAAAAAAAAAAAGGGCTCCGTGCATATAAGTTTCTGTGTAAACATGCATACCTCTAAAATCAGAATGAAAATTTTACAAGCCTAAATAGATATATCTATTAAACTCCTTTCAATCGACTGAGGTCGATATATTCTTATTTTCTCTTTATATATATATATATATATATATATATATATATATATATATATATATTAGGCACCTCGAGGCAGTGTGTTGTTTTCCTGTTCTATATTTTTGTTGTAGAAATTAATTCAATTCATCTAAGAGCTTCAGTAATTAAACGTTTGCTAGATTATTCGAATCTCGCTTATAGTCATTCGTACAATAAGTACATCTTTACGCTTCATAATTTTGCAATTATTGGGATCTTGATATATTTTGAGACTTTTCAAATTCTTTCAATTTTGTCCTATCATCGGAATAAACATCAGTAACGTCATCTATTTGAACTTATTGACTTCACAATAATTATATCTGTTTTTGTTCGTTTATTTAGACTTTTCTGAATTTCAAGGCCATTTAAAATTTTACACTTTGTTTATGTCGCCATCGAGGACAGATTCTGGTTTGTGATTACGAGGTCTGTTAAAAAGTATCAGGTCAGTTGCTATGGTAACGAACCTAACGTATGCAGAGTGAAGCTGCTTGGCACATATTGACTTCGATCTCTGTCGAACATAAACACTAACTTATAACGTTCTCTCTCATACCCGTTTTTTATATAGTACTGCTTGGAATAAAGTCTATCGAGTGTCGTTGTCTTATCCCACCACAGAGGTTCCATCAGTGATCATGGCTTATGTAACATTTTTTTGGCCAAGGACAACATTCTCCAAGTCCAACAACTATACTATTCGTCAGATTCTGCTATATTTGCGATAATTTCTCTTCAAAAATCGAATTCCACTTAAAAAAAAAAACAAGATTTCAAAGCGCCAGGGGAATTTAAGGAAATCTGACCAGGCTGCTGATCGCTTAAATGTTCCAACAATGCTTTCATCAGTGGAAACGACTTTGGATAAAATGTGTGTCTTGAGAAGGGGACTACTTCGAAGGAGATTAAATACCAAATTAATATGTGTTGTAGTATTTTTTTTTATAACACCAGTCCCGATACTTTTTGAAAGACATCGTATATTTATGGCTTCTATGATTAAATCAAAGTCATAAAAAAAAACTTCGTACTTGATCACCATGTTTGGTAGTAAGGTTTTCAGGTACTCAACGCAATGCATTAAGTTATGATGATAAATGCTAATTAGATTATCTGATTAATTATTTAATTGAATTATCAGATTAGTCATTCTCGTTTTATATATTATTAGTCCTTATTGTGCTAAATTTCTGTGCGGAAATCACAGAATTATTTGTCCTAACTTGAAGATTTCGGTTATTTTGGTTAATATTCTTCAGTTATTCAGTAGGGAATATTAGAAAAAAATGACAAGGAATTAATTTATAGGTAGACAGAACTCCAGTAAAAAAATGTGGACATAGATCTGATTTAAATTAGTCAAAACGTAGACATAAGTTTTAACTAGAATAAACAAATATAGACATAGATCCGCCCTATAGAGAAATAAGTCGAAAAAGGCTTGCCGTACATGCTATTCAAATATGTAAACACATCTCCGTTTTGAACTTGAATAAAAAAATAGACATAAATCCGCTCTAGAGAGAAATAGGTCGAAATAGGCCTGCCTTTTATGTTAGTCAAAAATGTAAACACATATCCGTTTTAAACTAGAATAAAAAAAAATGGTAGACATAGATCAGCCCAACAAAGAAATAGGTCGAAATAGGTCAGCTGTACACGATATTCAAGTATGTAAACACATCTCAGTTTTACACTTGTATAAAAAAGGTAGATATAGATCAGCCCTACAGAGAAATGTCGAAATAGGCCTGCTGTACACGCTATTCAAATATCTAAACACATATCCGTTTTAAACTAGAATAAAAAAAAAGGTAGACAGATCCGCTCTACAGAGGTATAGGTCGAAATAGGCCTGCCTTGTACGCTAGTCAAAAATGTAAACACATCTCCATATTATACTAGAATAAAAAAACGTAGATAGGCTCAGTTTAAAGTAAAAATGGTAGGCATAGATCAGGCCTACACCAGAGTCCAAGAGCGAAAAACCGATCTACTTTACACTATAGTAAATAAGGTCGTCAAAGTCAGAGGTGTCAAAAAGATAACTACAGTTCCGGTTAAAAAAGGTAAACATATCTGTGCACTGACACTAGAATTCGAACGTTAGACGTAGGACCGATTACGTTCGGGTAAAATAGATAGACATAGATCCAGTTTACATTAGAGTAGACATAAGTCTGCTTTAAGCTAGGGCCCAGAAAGATAGGTATATATTTCGTTTACACTATCTTATACAAAGATAAGCTTACTTCCTGTTTATCTCTATCTATAAAAGGCAGGATGTGTGTGTGTGTGTGTGTGTGTGTGTGTGTGTAACGAATGCACGGCCGCAATTTTCGACGGATTTGCACCAAAATTTACATGCACATGCTCCAAGTTAGCGGAAAGGCCAAGACCGACATTGCATTTCCCAACTCCCATCGATAGTGGAAATAATCGATTTTTTCATGCTTCTACGGCAGTTTTCATGTAGTTTGCGGCTATTTTCTACTGGCCAGAGTGAGAGCCTATAGCTGGCTGCCACGAATAGGCAGGAAGATTCTATTGGCCAGCGTGAGAGCCAACAGCTGACTGACACGAATGTTAACTAGCATTCTAGCATGCAAAAAAAATCGATAGCTGCATTCGTCACAAGTGGGAAAAATTTAAATCTGCATGGCACTTTACTCCAACTGACTCATTCGCTTGCTTAAACTCAACGTTGATTCTGATTCCGCTGAACTGATTTGGGTGTGAAGAAATATTTGTTGTTAACATTCTTTTTTGTTACGAGTCCTTTTTTAAAGCTGATCGTTTTGTGTTCATTTTGTTTAGTTCTTTTTTCGTAACAGATTTAATGTTTAGTGTAGAGCTTAGAAAAAATTCGCACTGTGAGATAGGCAAGAAGTAAGGCATGTAGCAACATCAGCACGGCAAAGGGCACTCCTTTAAAGGCAAGGAAGTGATAGCGATTGCTGTATGAGTAGTACGATTTTTGAATCAACGCCGGGCCATGCTGCTGGTACTTGCATAAAAAGATTTACATTATACCCACATCTGCAAGCATATATCCAGAGGATGACCACGTTTTGGTGGGGAAATATCACTTTTAAAATAACTAAATTATTTTTTTTTGAGTTGGTCAACATTTATTAATAGGAATAATTAAACTTTTAATATAACAGCCATAATCTAATTTTAACATCCATTTCCTTAAACATTGATCTGTCCTGCAACTAATAATCGTGGGCTACACATGCAGACACACGACTGTGTCCACACAGTTAACATACTCAGGTATGCAGACGGGTACACATAAGCGCGCGCAATCATAGATTCCGGGGACAACGTTAATAGACGCTCACATCTTTTACCTGGACAGGTGTTCATTATTCCTGCCGCGAGTAAACAGGGTCTGATTAATGGCCGTGTCAATGGAGATAACGTTTCCGGTTCTTGAGCCGTTAGCCCCGATCGCCGACGACTACTGAACGTTAATATCAATGTACAACAAAAGCTTTAAGTGAGAATAGATAATCCTTGTTTCCTCGCCTTACCTTTTAAAACAGAAAGAAATAAAAGCATTTAAATAACAAAACAAAAAAACAACAAAAAACGTTGCAGCTTTGAAGTCTTTCTTTTCTTTCCATCACGCTTGTTTATTTATACTTTTTCTTCTTGTCGTTTTTCAATGATGCTTTTCGTTATCAATTGTTTCAACTAGCAAGGTGCGCTAATGCTTTCTGGGATAGAACCTATCTTACGTTCGTTAGTATATTTTTCTTATGACCTCATATACAGATTATTCCACAATTTTTTAAATAAAATGATCGGGCACAAATCAAGGAACACAAATGATAGAGTAATGGAAATTATATTTATTGAAAGGTAAAAGGATAACATTTTAGGATCTGAAACCATTTAATCTCAAACATGGACCCAAAATATGAAGAGGCGCCCTAGAATACATGCTCCAGATGTCAGTCGTTAAGTTGAAGGCACTGCTGAATGCGACGGACAAAGTTGTTGACAACGCGTGCACGCTCCTCCTGGGGGGAGGAACCCATTGCCCTACGATCTTCACAAGTGCCATGAGCATCAAATTTCTTGACCAACTTGAAAGTCTGATTCCTGTTTGGAAATGTGTTAAAATTGAACTTCTTTCTTTATCTTGCTTGAACGATATTGAAACACTTAGTTTCCTTATATATTTTCACACAAAAGATCTTCACCGTCTAAGGCAGTGATTGCCAACGTGGTCCAGGTGGACCAACGGTGGTCCACATAGCATTTCTAGTGATCCATAGAAAATTTGTATCCATAAAAAATTGGAGCCATTTATTTCCCTACCACATGAAAGATGGAATCTGGATTTTCGTTTGTTGTGGATGTTTTCGGTAGAAAAAGAAATATATTATATCTCAAAAGAAGAGGAACTATCAGACTTAGACTGAATGACATCATCAAAATTGATTTTGATATCCTGTGTTTATCCTTGTTTACTAAAATAAATTTTAAATTGTAAATAGATTACTTTGTCTTTTCATTGAGTATTTTAGTGTGAAAATTAAACAGCCTAAAAGTAAAAAGAGGAGTGGTCCATTTGAATTTTTTAATAAAAAATGATCCATGGGCTGAAAATATTAAGAACTGGTTTAAGGCATGATTTCGCTATATTGTGTTAAATATCTCAAAATATTAATTATTTCCCAGCAATAATCTAAAAAGAGAGAAAGAATAAAGTCAACAAGGAAGATCTGAGAGGACGTGGCTTTGTTTCTTCAATTATGAAACAGTCTGTATACCATTTTAATAGCGCACTCATAGTGTCGTAAAAAAATAACATAATCTCCACTGAAGCCTTCATAAAATAACAACCCGAGCGGTCAGATATAGTTTTATATGTATTTTTACTTACGTTGCCTCAATAAAATGCTCAAAAGGTACCAGTGGTATGGAGTAGGTATAATATGGTTTATTTGAACGTCTTCAATCACTAGAATTTCCCTTTTGAATTTGTTGGCTACATTTGTTACTGAATAAAGTTTCTTATTTCCTTCATGTTCTTTGAAAAGACATCATCATTCGGTCTTGTGTAGTTTTCAGGTATCTTTGAAGACCGATTGATGTGGTTTTGTAGGACAGTTTTAGCTGAACTAATCCTCTACCTCCTTCGGATCTGGAAACATCTGTACGCGCTTTAGAATGATGCCTACAGCGGAAAGTGAGAAGCCTTTTCTTTTTCACATCAATTCGCTTAATGTCAGCTATTGTTCAATTAAATTATATTGCTCCACAGCGATAGTCAATGTGTTTATGGCTGTCAGTGAACACTCATTGTCACTTTTGCAATGTGAAGGAATACTAGTTGTCACTTCGTCATGTCAACGAATACTCGTTATCATTTTCGTTATGCTTGTTGTAGTAGAGACTTTGTAATCAAAGATGCAACTATAGTAACGCCGTTGAACAATGCTGGTGTCAGACGCCTTCGAATATCACTCGCACTAATAGTACTTGCTCGATAATACTCGCTTGAAAAGTAACCACCGAATAGTAATCCGTATAGTGATACGTATAGAGAAATAGTAAAGTGAATAGTGTAGAGATAGAGGATAGAGTAGAAATAGTGATCCGAATAGTAATAGAGGATAGTGTATAAATAGAGGATAGAATAGAAATAGTGATCTATTAGACACCACACTAATTCCTATATATACATTTTCTTTGCCATCACGTGAGCTACTTATTCAAAATGTGATCGGCTGTGTTTGCTCTATGACGATCTATGTTCAAACTCCAGTGACGGTAGTGACATTTTTTTCCTATATAACATGGCTGATGTTCTATTTCGTGAATTCAACTCGTTATGTAATACCTAATATACACGCCTGTAGTATTCTTTCCTCCTTGATTTAGGCATGCTTTATTCCATCTCCTTCTTTGACTGGTAGGTATTTATAGGTTTTTTTCTTGTTCCAGTTTCTTAAACTCTGTGACAACATCTAGATCTATCGAATGTGTTTCTGCAATTCTTCTTTTCTTGAAGGCTACTTTTGCGCATTTATCTAATCCGAAAACCTTACCGATTTCATCACTGAAACATTTTACACTATTGAGGATACCATTGAACTCGTTGTCGTCTTTGAAAAATAGTTTGATATCATCCATATAGATTAGGAGATTAAATACTTTCTTTTGTTACTTTGCATCCATAGTTATTACTGTTTAGTTCATTCGAAAGAGGGATTAAGGAGAGATAGATCAGAAGTGACGGTAGAGCCTTGGGTGGGATTTAGGTTTAATGTGGTTTTCTATAGCTCCATGCTATATTTAAGGGAGTTTAATTTCACCGAGGTGACTTTGTACATTTGCAAAACCTTAAGGATCCATGACTGTGGCATATTATCGATGGCTTTTCGGTAAGCTGTCCAATTTCTGCTGAGATTTCTACATTTTTCCAGCAATTTTCCGGAATCATTTTATTTATCAGCAGTTGATCTTTGCAGCCATATGAACCTCTTCGTCATCCCTTCTGTTTCTGGGAAAGAATATTGTTTTCACCGAGAAAAGAGTAAGTACAGTTCGTCAGAGGAGAGGTGAACTGATATGTGATCGCCGAATACTATTTGATCAAATGATTCACCCGTCTTTGGTCGGAGATATGTAATACCTTCAAGAATCCATTCAGGAATTTTATTGAGGCTATTAATTAGCGCTGACAAAGTTCGTGCAAGAACTTTATGAACTTATGACAGATGATAGAGTCAAAAGTTGGATACCTTTTCATTTCCTGAGAATTTCCATTTTTGAAATTTTGTTAGAAATTGCCTTACATTATTCTTGGTTATATTTTTCCATTATTATTATTATTATTATTATTATTATTATTATTATTATTATTGTTGTTGTCAGGTTATTATATGCCTTGTCACCGTTAACAGTTAAATTCGTATAAGAGTATATTTTTTTCTTTCTCGTCTCATATCGCAAAAATACTTTTGAATTATGATAATGTTATTTTATTTCGTTAAAAATCGACATTATTATTATTATTATTATTATTATTATTATTATTATTTGTGCATGTTATGGCTCCTGCTTTGTATCTTGTAGAGCCGGGTTCAAAGTATGGCCCTCATAGGAGGATTGTCATTTAATTGCTAGCACTTTTCTAAACGCAGACTAGCTTTTGCAATCTTTGCCGTTTCTTGACATAAGGAAATCAATTGCTATATCTAAGCAATTCCAAGCGTCAATGAATCTGGTATCAAAATAAATTGTAGCCAACCCAACGAATTTTACATAATTCTGGCACTCATGGAAAAACATCTAAGCTAGATTCCAATGCGCCCAACGAAGTACATTCTTCTTAGCCTTCTACGCTAGGATTCCTTTTTCTTTGGTGGACGTCAATTTCTGACACAAAAAAATGAATCTCTTCTATATTTACTTGACAAATAAAAGCGACGCTTGCAACGCAAAGAAAACTTTCCCAACCGTCTAGGCATTTGCTGGTAGCAGCATTATGTCATAGGAAATGTTTTTTCCAGTTCAGTGTGGCAGAAACCTTGCTTAAAACCAATCGGAAAGAACAATATACGGTGATTTTGGACGGAAACTCTGCCTAGCAGCATGGGTTGAAAGATCAGTGAACCTTATAACAGGTCAGCAATCTAAAATAAGAATCTTAGTAAGAAAATATTTCATTAACAATAATGATGATAGTTTAGAGCAGTGATTCGCAAACGGCCTACCGTGTCACATTAGTGTGTCGTACGATTCTCTTAATTATGCCGCGAAATATGGTAACGTTATACCTATATACAGCTATGGAGAGAGTTATTTGCCCCCACTGAATATTTGCATATTTTATAAGGAAATGTGAATATTTAAAAATACTGAATTTACTATAAATAGTTGATTCCATGTTTAGTTTTGAATAATTCCTAAAGTTTTTAGAAGTTTCAATCTGTTATATTCATAGTTATAGATTTTTTCTAAAACTTGGTGCAGTCCAACATTATTCGATCTCCCGGCTTATTGAAATTATCAAATAATATAGCTCTATGTCAATTATAATGTGTTTTTTTTCTTAATATGACATTTAATACAAATACACTTTGAAATTGAAATAGTATTAACCTGATTCTATAACATTCTAAAAGGTAATGAAGAAGACAATATATGTGTGCTACGTATCGTGATATCTCATTCGTTCTGCTACAATGGCTGAACCTGACAAAAAGCTCCGAATGATGATAGCTGATGCGTACGGTTAAGGCGATGGATATACAATACTTCCCAAGCGTTTAAATGTCCCTAGATCGGCAATTCGTAGCATTATGAAGATATACAACGAGACACATTGCATTGGGAATAAATTAAGGACTGGCAGAAAGCGGTTAACTGAGAGAATGTTTAAATGACATCCATTAGACATGGCACGTGGAACGAGAACAGTCTACCACAGCGAGCGAAATAAACGGTTCAGTTCGACATTCCAAGCTCCTTTCCGTCGTTGTAGAAGAAGGCCGGAGCGTACAACGACAGAAACTTTGTGATAAATATGGCAACAAAGATGAAGAAAATAGTCCGAATAATATAAATAGTGTACATAGTAACTCATATCAGATGAGCTTCTTTAAATGGTTGGCAGATCAGGGATTAGGAGAGATAGCAAAACAACAAAATTTACTAAGATCTACAAAGGGCAGTAAGTTGTGTAGAGCCATGATCTCCCACGTCCTGACGGGATATCGCGCATAGAAGAAAGAATTCAAATGCTATAGCTGATCCTAACCCCCAAGAGAGTGACTTGTTGAGCCTTATCAGGCTAATATTCTCGGGTGACATGAAGTGGAAATATTATATTGAATCTGCAGCTAAGAAAGTTGATTTACTGTGTTGTCCTAGACAATCTTCCTCTCCAGGATCTATCTTACTTATTTATAAGTCCATACTTTGAATATTGCTGCTACATATGGTCCGGTGCTGCTGCTATATATTTAAAGATTCTTGAAGAAATTCACAGAAGAATCAGCGATATTATTGGTCTTGACTTGGTGTTTCAGATTCAGTCACTTTCTCACTGCCGTAATGTAGTTTCTTTGTGTCTTTTCTATAAATTCTTTCCTTGAATTGTGCGAATGAACTCTCGGGTGTACTATGTTGACTGAATTTTATGAATTTAAGCTCCGTACTAGATTGGCAACAATATCTCATCAATTTACAGTTGAATTGGCGAGATGTAAATTCTATGCTTACAGTTTCTTTTCTCGTTCGTGGAACTCTTTTCCGGTTCTATGCTTCAAAAATTTAAATACCATATCAATCGTTATCTACTGTCTTCTTGATTTCGCTTCTATTTTTTCTGCTCCTTAATAGTGCTTCACATTTTTCTTATACTTTCAAATTCCTTAAACTCTTGTGTCTTAGTAGCTTTACTGCCTTTATGAGGTGAAATGATTAAAATATATAACGATGGCTATATAATAAGGTTAATAGATTTTGATAGTTGGTATACGGGCGTAGGAATTTAGGGGATGATTGATCGTAAAGGAGCACCTGTTTGATAAAAATTTACATTAACGTATAAGCAACCCGGGTACATTTAAAGGATCAAATTACAGCGTTGTCAGCAGTAACAATTTTCTTTACTGTTTTTCTTTATTTTACAGTTTTATTTTTCTTATCATCTCGGATTGTCTGAAGTTTCAAAAACATAGTCTTTCCGATTCAACATGACATAAATATGAATGCTATCGCTCGTTTTAATAATATCTTTATTGGAGCAGAGATTTAAGCTGCTGTTTCCGATTAAGTACCTCTTATTTAAAAAAAATATTGGGATATCTAATTTTTATTCCTTTTGCTTTTAGAGGGTCACAGAGTTTAAAATACACTCGAATTTGTTTTGCTTCTTTTAACTGCAGGAAATATTGGTACAGTATTTTAATTTAATGTTTTATGTTAGTGGGGTATACTTCATATACTATGGTAATTACGTACTCAAAATAATTTCAGTTCATCAGCAAACGAGGAATATAAAACCTGGATAAAAAAAATTCCTCGGTAAATGGTATATAGTTTCCACCGTCATATTGGCGCTTAAGATATGTCTTATTGTTATATCTATAAGCAAAGTCAATATTGTGTAAGTAATGACTTTATTTATGTTGGATGTGATATCAAATTTAAGAGCAAGCATTATAAACATATTTTAGTAATAATTTTGAACTCCAACGACATGGGCAGTCACGGCGACACGTTGGAACGTGATATCGGAAAATAAAGAATCTAAGGTATTAGAAAAAACAAAAAAAAACAAAGCAAAATCTTTGATAAAAACTAACAATAGCTATTAACACTCAAACACTAGTAACTTTCTATAAAATGTCATTATGAACCGGATCACTCTCCGGATTATTTCGGAAGTGTGCTGTTCAAAGTCTGGGCAGAGTGGATCCTCAGACTAGTCTGTGACGAAGGGAGTTTCGACTCGGGAGACAGTTACCCGACCTCGTTTTTTACGGGGAATTTTTGGCCGAGCCTACGGGCTCAAACACCCCGCAATAATCTTGACGTTGTACCGCATGGGGCGGTTAATGAATATCTCAGTATGTACCGGAAAACAAAACAATGATCCGAAAATATAAAAAAAAAAGTAATTTAAAAAAATCCATAACAAACAAATTTTAATGTTCTTTAATCAAATTTGTATGATTAAAATTGTTTCCTTATAGTCTCATTATATATATATATATATATATATTTTATATTTAACGTTGTTATTTTATAGATACAAGTATTTAAGCAAATAAATACTTGTATCTATAAAAAACTTTAAACATAAAATATAATCTTTTAATAAATAAATTGTCGGACCTTGTCCATTTCTTATATATATATATATATATATATATATATATATATATATATATATATATATATATATATATATATAAAAGCGACAAATGGAAAACTATACTTAGTCGTATACAGCGCGTTTCGTGATCTGACGGAAATTATCAAGCCAAATATAATAATTTTTTTTGCAACACCTAACTATTTGCCAGTTACACAATTTTTTAAAAGTTAAACAACGCTCGTGAATATACATCAAGCTCTTATTTATAAAAATCACAAAAGACCAAAATGTTAATTATTAAGAAATAGCTGAATGTTGCGTCTTAGTAGAATTATCGCCTTGATTAGAGGGAGATGATTAATATATATATATATATATATATATATATATATATATATATATATATATATATATATGTGTGTGTGTGTGTGTGTGTGTGTGTGTGTGTGTGTGTGTGTGTGTGTGTGTGTGTGTGTGTGTAAAGCAAAATAAATTAAAATAACTGGATACGATACTCCGCAGATATGGATATTTCGAGAATCGGCAGACAAAACGCATTATCCCGGCTATGATTAGTGGTTAGACACGGCTGATTTAATGACGGTTCCCCATAGTTCCCCGGGTTTCTCGAATATTCAGGGCCGGTAGATGTATTTGGATTAAAAAAAATACCGCTTAATCAAAAAATAGAACTTCTAGTTGAATATGAGTATCCATCAAAAATAACGTTTAAAGAAAATAAATTAAAATATAGTAATATGTCGGATTTAATCCATTTCTTAAATACGCACAAACACACACACAGACGCACACACACAGACGCACACACACACACACACACACACACACATATATATATATATATATATATATATATATATATATATATATATACACATCCACATACAAACATATAACTAGCATAATTAGATATAGTAGGGATATTCCTAATATGGCAATTAAGATATTTGTTACATATAGTATAGGATATATAAATAAATAGTATAGGACTACATGGAGATAACGGTGTAATCCTACTATGTAATAAAATCTAAGAAGTATAGACAGATCAAAAAAAGAACAGGCAAAAGATCATGACCTAAAAGTCTTTACTACGACAAATAGAAATGTATCTATGTTCTTGACGTGAACTTGGTTTTGAATACCGGGAGATATAAGCCGTATAAAAAAAGATTTACAGAAGCATAGGAAAACTGAATCATATCATAACTTTTAATTAAATTTGTAAATATAGCTTAACAACTTCAGCAATAAGGAAATATTTGCTGAAGCTAAAGTTAAATATATAAAAACTCTTGAAGAGAATAAGCAAAAATTATTTACAATGCATAAAAAGTAGAAAGCAAAAATGCAAAAAATCACATTCAAAGTTTTAAGATTTAACTCTCCTAGTTTTAGCCACAACGTATAAACTAATATTGGTAGAATCTTTCTCAAACTCATAAATAAACATTTTAAAACATAGAGGATTTTTAAGAAAAATAGCATAAACATCAGTTAGAGCTGTACCAGGAATAAAGACAAATCTATATTTCATCGTAACAATATATTATTGAATAATTATATAACTTGCAAAAGGAAAAAATATAACGAAGGAAGATTAAGAAAAACAAAAAATTGTATTCGCCTAAATTATATGGCCTGTCCCTTAAAAGGTCAATGATTGGCCAATAATATTGTTTATAGGGCTAACATAGACTCTGATAAAGAACAATGATTTTACATTGTTTTAACTGTTTCAACTGAAACTGAGAAAAAGCATAAGTTTTACAACCAAAAACTAAGTAACAATAAATAAAAACATAATTCTGCTCTCTCTAAATATTACTGGCAAAAAAAGATGGTGGAACCGTACCAGAAATTGAGAAAATATGGTAATTATCAATATTTAAATTTTGCAACGGCGAGTTTTCAATCAGCCTGACTATCGCATCTTGCATGAAAGTCAGAAATGTGCTCCCATTGAGGAACAATTGTATATTTATTATTAATTTTAAATATAGCTGTTATTATACATATTTATATTAGTACCAACATTCAATCACTCAATGTGCGATATATATATATATATATATATATATATATATATATATATATATGTCTATTATGCTTGATCATTTTAATATCAGGTGTTTAAATGTCCGTATAACCATTCTGAAGTTGGCTCATGTCAGTCGAAAGCTTAGACCAAAGGAGGGCTTAATAAAAATATCCAAATGGATAATTTTTGTCTTTATTTTCAACCGAAATTAAAGCAACCAGACGAAGTTTAGAACGACTCATGATCAAACATAATAAACATTCATTATCTAATATATTTAACAATATAGGTTTAAATAATGATCTGCTGCACTATATATATATATATATATATATATATATATATATATATATATATATATATATATATATATATATATATAGTGTAATAAAAAAAGAAAGAACAGTAAGATATATAATCCGGTGTTCTTATTGATATTTTTATTTTTAGAAAACTGTGCTCAGTGTAAATTTACAGAGCATAAATATTATAAACTAACTAATTTAATATATGCTTTCTTCGCTACATAGGGAATACCATGTTTTAAAAACCGAAGCTAAAAACTTCAAATTTATTCATATAATTAAACAAAAAGCATTAGTTCAATTTCATCGTCAAGCGAATTATAGAATAACTTATTTTCAAATTTACTGAGTTTTAAACGCACATACGATTCATAATTTATTGTTTCCAAGGATACAGAGAAATCCAATTATATTATATATATATATATATATATATATATATATAGGAACTTCCCAGTTACTTTTTATACGTTGATTTATTCATAATTACAATTTAATTTTAATCGCGTTCCAAATTTCATCCGTTATTAGTTATTATTAATGTGTCTTGATTGTGTTTGTGTTTTGCTAACGATTACCTTTTGAAAAAAGCGTTGGGTGAATGTGTCCTACAGGTTTAATAATGACGTCTATTTTCTATTTCTGTGGGTACAAGTCTTTTGTTCACACACACACACACACACACACATATATATATATATATATATATATATATATATATATATATATATATATGTATTTATGAAGATATAGTTTTAATGCTATATTTATGGGATAAAATGCTCAAAGTCAGAGATAGAGCGTATGTAAATATCAAAGTGAACATTGAAGTTAACACTCAGAGGCGACAGACTTTTCATGACTGTTTAGTATGAAACAATCAGTCACCTCTGAGTGTTAACTTTAATATTATATATATATATATATATATATATATATATATATATATATATATATATATATATATATATATATAAATTATTTATTTTGTTGATACTTAATGAACGATTATGCCCCAAATTTCCTGCGCGTAGTGATCTTCAAACATAAAGTTTATCGTTGATGACAGCCATGTTTATAAAACGTTCATGAATCTATAAGGATCAACAATATAATTATTTTAATATATAACTTAGCTCTTTCATTGTATATGGAACACTATGTTTTCACTCCCACCCGACACAATCCTGGAATTCTTGGCTTGTTATTATTTTTAATGCTTTATTTTTTTTTCTTGTTTCAATATTGTATATAGATATTTACTTTGAAACAATTTCTAAGACGTGTAAACTTGGAATTGTAAAGGGTTTCATAAAAGCGGTGCCAACATTTGAATCGAAATAAGAAAAGATATAACAAAAGGTATTTTGTAACATAAACCAAAACTTTTGACATTTTGATACCACGTGCGTATATATAAAAATTTATGTTTCTTGTTTCTACTACAAAAGAACAAGTCGTCCTTAAAATATATATCAACTTCTACTCTTCTTTCATGAATTTGAATGGAAATAAGTTTTTCTTTGAGTCTTTCAAAAGTAACATATATGTCTGACATTTAAGAGAAATGGCTTGCAATGAGATTCTAATCGTAAGAACTTACCTATCTCCCTTTGTGTATTTCAAATATGCAATAGATACATTTTTCATCCATAATTTGCAAATTCAATCTTTCTTCTTCTTCTTCTTCTTCTTCTTCTTCTTCTTCTTCTCCACTTTTCTTCTTCTTCTTCTTCTTCAATTTTCTTCTTCTTCTTCTTCTTCTTCTTTTTCTTCTCCACTTTTCTTCTTCTTCTTCAATTTTCTTCTTCTTCAATTTTCTTCTTCTTCAATTTTCTTCTTCTTCTTCTTCTTCTTCTTCTTCTCCAATTTTCTTCTTCTTCTTCTTCAATTTTCTTCTTCTTCTTCTTCAATTTTCTTCTTCTTCTTCTTCTCCTTCTTCTTCTTCTACTACTACTACTACCACTACTACTACTATTACTATTACTACTTCTGCTACTTTGTCTACTTCGACTACTTCTTCGGTTTTTTCTTCTTCGACTACTTCCTATTCTTCCGCTTTTTCTTCTTCTTCGACTAGTTCTTCGACTATTACAACTGCTACTTCTTCGACTACTTCCTCTTCTTCGGCTTTTTCTTTTTCTTTGACTACTTCTTCTTCTTCTTCTTCGACTATTACAACTAATACTTCTTCTTCGACTACTTCTTCTTTGACTACTTTTTCTTCGTCTTTTGATTTTTCTTCTTCTTCGACTACTAATACTACAACTACATCTTCTTCTTCGTCTTCTTCTTTGACTTCAATTTCAATGACATGTCACTTCAGCATGTAGTCGATCATGGCTCTCCACAACGTCTTAAAATTTGTAGCTATGACTACTTCCAATCCTTATACTCTCGTCCATTTGCTCAAGCCCATTGGTAGCTTATTATTTGTTTACTTCTGTCCCTCTTACCTCAACTTGAGATTTATAGCCATATCCCGTTGAAACATCGGTTCTTCTACAATCACCGAAGTTAAGTTACATCGAGCATAGTCAGTCCCTACATGGGTGACCACTTGGGAATACCAGGTGCTTTAAGATTGAATGTGCGGTTAGTTTAATGGTTAATCGAAGAGCCGAATTCCAATGCCAGTTGCGTTCGTTATATTTCCTTGCTCGCAAATATTCTTCGGAAAGATTTGAAACCATCTCTTCTCCCCCAGATATGGGTTAATTTTAAGACTTGTATTACTAAATCATTATTATCTTTAAAATCTAACAATCTAAAATGGTTTCTAGCTTTAAATAAGCTAATAGGTTGATAAACAGTAGAAAATGTACCAATCAATCAATTTTGCCATAATTTGTTAACTGGTACAATTCTAAAAACTGTTGTTCTGCTTCAGTTTTCTATTTAGACTTTCGTTTGTCTGGAACATGAATAATTTAATGGATAGAAATTATATGCTTGCTGAAATTGGCTTTTAAGACTAATAAATATTAATTTATTTTTGCTTTTATTTTCAAATTGAAATCTAAGATCTTGGAATTATTTTGTTAACCTGATAAGAATACAGTATTACGATAGTTTTTAGTAATTTATTTAATTTTTTTTTTCGAACTGTTTTTGATCTTGTATTTTTTTTTCTTGCCACATTTTATGTTATTTTCTTTCTTTTTTTCTGCTACAAACTTTCTTTTTGTCTTTTGTTTTCGTATTCTTCTCTCCTCTCAGGAATTTTTTTTGTATCACCACAAAACAAAAATGTAACAGTAGTTGTAACTAATCTAATTATTCATAAAGATTCTAAGAAAATAATAAATGTTCTTATCTTTTTAATTTAATAACGTACAATCTTTTGAAAGAAAGAAAGGGGAAAATTCAATCACACTATTCAATATATATATATATATATATATATATATATATATATATATATTAAGACATTTTATGTTTATACATTCTTTTAATTGTCGGACTTTGTCCATTTCATAATATATATATATATATATATATATATATATATATATATATATATATATGCAGGTAGGTATGCAGAAAATAGAAAAAGAACACGTTGGGTGCATAATCCGGAGTTCCTTAGTATTTTTTTTTTTTATTTTTAAGAAAACAGTGCTCCATACAGAAGTAGAGCTTTATTATAATAATATTTTTTTGGTTTGTTTGTTTTTTGGAATCAAATTTTAAACAAAAATAAAAATATATATATATATATATATATATATATATATATATATATATATATATATATATATATATATTCACAGACACTGTATCATAGCTCATCAGTGTGGCTAGACATAGCTAGGATTGAAACCCGGCTGAATTGGCGTCAGAGAATATATATATATATATATATATATATATATATATATATATATATATATATATGAAACTATAAAATAGATTTTTATAGTAAAAAATATAAGCAACAGAGTTTTGAAAAAAATATTACCAGCAATACATTTGACTCTCGACAAAAACACCTCAATGAAACCTGATCTAGAAACTGATTTCTTGCAGATGCATATTCTGTTTATTCCAACCAATCCTAAAAATCTTGTCGGCAATAAATAACACATTGAGTCTGATATGCCGTAAATCAAAATAGCCAAACCAAACTTTAATAATATAAGGTTAATTTATGATATTATATTATATTATATGGTTGCATGCTAACCCAATAAATTGCCCTGTAGATTATAGAGCCACAACTTTAGTTGTTGCCGCTGCAATTTTCGGAACCAGTTGTTCTATATACGGAGGCGAGTTGCTAGCCTCATGCCTAACCGATGTTGAATTCAGAGATTTATTTCTCTTAGACTGGCTACCAACCACAGCTAAAGAACTCAGTCCGTCTTGCTATTACTTTGGTGAGAAATCATAAGGTTCTTATTAGATGTTTCCTTTTAAGGAAACATTTTTTATTAAGTGGCCAATGCACCTTTCGTTTGAAATTTATAAAATCGTCCTATTAAAAAAATACAGATAGATTTCTCAACTCCATTAACTCTTAGTGCTCTTTCAACTACTGATGACGGTTGCCCTCCTAACCTTTTGTTTGAAATTGTGTGGAAAACAACATCTTCATTAGGTCATTGTTTTCTCTCCTAGTTACATATGATATCCGTTTTAGTTGTTGCTACTGTTGATAGTCATCAAGTGATATTCCTGTTATTTGTTCTCGATAGTATAGCGCCCGTTCACGTAGTTCGAAGAAAGATGATTTTAGTTAAGATCTACAGCAGTGGTTTACAACTTTTTTTTACTCATGCACAACTTTTAATCTTAATTTTTTTGTGAAGCTCCATAACCTTACTATGAATAAAAAAGGATATTTTGTTTTTTACTAATAGATAAGTTTAGAAATCGTATAGTAAACACATATTCTTTATTTTAAAGTAAAACTAATTTAATAAAAATAAACATGTTTTTAGCAACTAAATTCTATGGAACATTTACGTACATTAGTAAAATAACACATAACATAATCCATTTTAAAATATGTGAGTTATTATTAAATTTTAAAATGTGAACAACTATTCAATGAGATCCCTATGGTTGATGCTGCTCTGCGATTTTTTTTATATTCGCCTCCATCGATGTCAATGATAGACAACGATCACCTCTTTTCACTATGTCGTGTCTATTACTATATTAATATATTAATAATTTATATTATTAGTATTTAAAATTAATATTATTATTTATATATTAAATTAATTTATATAATAAATTATAATCTTTATATAATTTTCCTTCATATATATCAAGACATTTTTTTATGTTTATACATTCTTTTTATAGATACAAATATTTAAGTAAATGCTCTGTTTCATAATAAGCAACATTTACCGGCCTGAATGTCCGAGAAATTTTCATAGAAAATATGCGACCTCCGACAGGAATCGAACCTGTATCCTATACGGAATGGTCATATAGCCTGACGTACCTTTAACCGATTGGGTCATAGAGGAGCGTTCGGTTAGCAAGATCGATTTTACTGTCTTTAAACTACAATATTCTATGATTCTTTCATGTACATTCATATCTGCTCATGACGTAACCAAATGTAAACAAATATATAATCCTTGATTTATATATCCTTCTTATTTTTATTCATTTTTTGTAATCAAATCATCCGATAGAGTAAAAGGGACGCTAACTTACATCGCTTGATTTCGTTTTCTGCCAATTTTAGTGTTGTTTTCTATTTTTAGTATTTTAATATGACGTAGATTGCTACAGGAATTCTAATTCACGGTTGTAATAGCCGTTCCGAAGTGAAATTGCTCTATGGACCACTAAAATAATACCACCTAATTTGCTATTTTTGTGTGGACTCCAGTAATATTATACGGACCCCCAGGCTGCATATGGACCCAGGTTGAGAACCGCTTATTTACAAACTTCATTCGCTTGAAACCAGTTTTAACTATTGACTTTATAGAAGATGCATACATCTGACAGTTTAAGTATTTCTAAACCAGTTTACAGTCATGCTTGACACACTTGAATGTCGTGATGTAATGAGTTTATTTAAGAATATGATTCGAGTTATTAACATTTCCAAGTGTATATTTGAATCTGAATTTGACCTCTACCCGACATTATGTGCTGATAACCACTACGCTACCCGAATGTCACATCAGTTGGGTGTCGTGTTTAATAATTTCGATATCGTCTTGGAGAGAAATAAAGCATTTCTTAATCATTCAAATGGTTAATATTTTTAATGAGATTTTACAATTCAAATTGCAGATTTTTATTCTAACTTGCAAATTATCGTATTTCCCGGCTTACAAGACGCTACGGCTTGGAAAACGCACACTAATATTGAAAAGAAATTTCTGAGAAAAAAAAAAAATTCCCATACAATAACACATTCACCATGCGTCACTCACATATTGGTGCCACGTTTACATTAACGATTCATCCGATTTTCTTCGTATGATAATGACATACTAGTCAAGAGCAGAAAGGCTCTCGCCGCTGCTAGTAAACAGAGCATGTATAAGCATGTGACTCGGCTCTAGGAAGGCTTATAATCTTGGAAATACTTGTAACAGCTAAGTACTGAGTTACATCGTATAAAGGGTGAATTAGATAGATAGCTAACATTATAGTGTAATAAACCAGCATACAATCCACGTCCCTATCTGTCAAGCCAATTAGCTGACAGTCCAAGCTTACTTGTGCATGGGCGTTGCCTTACATTCGTCATGAAAGACGTATTTTTCAGGGTATTTTTTAGAAAAAAAAAGCGTCTTGTAAGCCGGAAAATATAGTATTACCCCCTCCACCACTAGATAAGACGGAGTAAATGCTCCTTTAAATGTAAGCATGTTTATGTGAAGGTGTCAGTCCCCAGTTGAAAATTATCTAACCTAAAGCCCCACAAATGAACCCATCATAAAGTGTATTAAGATTTTAACTTGAGGAGAACAACACAGATAATGAATCAAGTAATGCGTCAAGCTATGTAATACTTGCTTGTTGTTGATGTCAGCGTAGGAATTTGATTTTTAATAATGTCGGTCTCTATGCCAGCGCGATAATAAACAAAACGGATATGATTGACAGATAAAAATATCATATGCCTAATAATTTAGCAGAGAAAAAAAACAAACAAGCAGCATACTACCCGAGAGCAGACGCTTTTCCCTAAATACGCTCGATCTTATTGCTTCGTTAGCAGAACTAGAAATCTACTTTCTAATATATTAAAGCTACATGTTTATTTAAAGCTGTTCATTTATACATTGTTGTCATTGTTTGGCTGGCAATTCCACGCAGCGCCGTCAATAGATTACTTGCAAATTCAGCGCAAGGAAAATGGCGCTCAAGATACCTAAAAGCGTAAAACATTGAAGAAATTCCCTGCGTTATTTGTACGACTGGTCGCATTCTTTTTTCTTTTGATGCTATTTTTTTTTGTTGTGGGGGTGGGGATTTTTTCTATTTATTCACCCCAATTAATGTAAAGTTACTTATTGCAAATATTAATTCACCCCAAGAAATTATAAATTTTAAATCAAAGTTTGTTTGTTTTTTATTAGATTTTTGGCACTCTTTTGAAATTATAAATTTTAAATCAAAATTTGTTTAGCTTGCCACTCGACAACTCCAACCTTCAGAATAAAAAATTACAAAAAATCATGGATTTCTTCAAATTTCGTAAGTACCGATGATATTCGGAGTACTTACAAGGAATGTTTTACTATTTAAAAAATTTAAAAAAATCTGTTTTTCGCTTGTTTATCTGGGTGACCGTGAACATAGACCGTACACTCAGAAATAGATCGCCGGAGTCGCCCACATTTGGGGCGATCGTAAAGGTCAACCCAACCGGTTTGCAATGAAAGGTCCTCGCTCTGTAAGAATTAGGTGTGAATTTTAGTAATTATAAATTATTTTTATTCTGTCGTGAATTCTCAGAAAATATCCTTTTTGTTGATCCTGGCTCTCCCCGAATTCCTCTCCATGAAAAAACTAAATAATTTTTTAACCTTTATTTTCCTCTCAGTCTCTGTTCAACTATTCATTTACACAAGCCCACTACGCATGTCACTCGTTGCTTTTCACTGCATCTTTTATACTCACTATGTCCTGTGAGTATCCGATTCTCCAGGCTATCTTTCTTCATTATGTGTCCTTTGTAGCACTTAGTAAGGTTTGTATTTCCGCTATCTTTCCCAATCCCTGTTCTACCATCCATTTACACAAACTCATTAGGTATTTTAGTAGTTAATCTACCCTGTTCCTCTTGCCTTCAATATGCCCTGTGAGTACCAGATTCTTCAGACCATCTTTCCTCATTATTATATCCTCGAAATTTCAACTGTTTCTTTCTGATTCTACGTCTATTTTGTTTCCATTTATCTAAAAAGTTCCTAGTTATTCATACATCCAACCCATTGCATTCTTAGTATCATTCGGTAGAACCACATATCTGTTACCTTAATTCTCTTCTTCATATGTGAGAAGATTGTCCATAATTCACGGACATATAGGAGGACTGATATTCCATAAGTATTGTACTCGTTTCATTGTTTTTAACGAAATTTTCCTGTTTAATAACATAATAATTTGCCTAACCCGTAAGCCTCGACCGCGGTAATGGAAAGCGGCCGGGTGGCATTACCATTTTCCCTTTTAAAATGGGGAAGTCGTTGATTTGGGATGTGACCTGTGCGGATACATTTTCGGGCGGTAATTTGATCAGGTCCGCGGTTGAGCCAGGATCCGTCGCCCGGGATGCAGAGATGAAAAAAATAGTTAAATATTTTTCTCTTAGTGATAGATATTTTTTTTTACTCCTGTGGCAGTGGAGACTTCAGGGGTTATTGGCCCTCGTTCGATGCCGTTACTTCGGAGGATTGGCGCGATTGCGTCTCGATTAAGGGACGAGCCTCGCGAAACGGAGTGGCTCTTGCAGCGTGTCTCATTGGCGATGGTTCGAGGTAATGCTTTCTCCATCATTGAGGCTGGCAGAGGTTAGAAAAAATTGTTTATTGTTACGTTGTTCTGGAATTGTCATCATTGGTCAACTGTAAATGTTTTGTTTCAATAAATTTTAATTTGTTAAAAAATAAATACTTTCATTTGCCTAACTTTCGGAAGGCAGCTACCCAAATTATGATTATTATTTTTTTTCTTACTTGCTTTAGACATCTCTAATTCGTATCGCCGGGTGTTCCGTTTGTTAGCAACAATCTACAGTTTTCAGTCATCTTACAGTTGATTATTGTTCTTTTGTTTTCGCTACTACCTTCTCTGCCATCGCCTGTAGTTTAACACACATATACTTAAGTATACTTATAAGCGTATATGCATATTTATAAATACATATATTTATATGCAATGGCTGAATAAATATCTTGTTCTTTCTCCTTCGACCTATTCACGTTCCAAAGCCAATTGGAATTCTGATAGTGCGAAGACTTTGGAAGTGAATTCTTGTCTGGTAAGTGCTTCAGAAAGACGTCGCCATGTCAAGTAGTAATTGTAGGGGATACGGTGTGGCACGAATTGTCAGACCTAGAGTCATTTGAAACCCGCACTTCGGTACCACTGCCGAGGTACTGTTGGCGCCATTACGTGTGAATCGCTCATAACTAAATAGCAACCCTGTCCTACCCGCTACACTACAGCCACTTATATTCCCTCAACTCTCTTTCCCCCCCACCACCGAAACTGAATTTATTCGAGTCACGAGTTGATGTTTTCGTTTTTACGGTTATTGGGATCATTATTGTAAGCATCTTCGTTGTCGGCATTTTAACAAATTCAGTTTTCAGTATTTTTATAAGGTATCCGTTTCTTCTTCTTCTTTGCCTTTTACTATCATTATTATTATTGGTAGTAATAGTGTTAGTAGTAATAGTAATGTTAATAGTGGTAGTAATAGTCCTTTTCCTCATGTTTTTTTTTATTTTTAGTATTTCTCGTTCATTTAAATCTTATTCTTACAAGTAATAGTAGTAGCAGTAGTAGTAATTAACACCTTTTCTTTTTAACATTGTTAATTATCTCCATATTTTTGGTATATCGGGCGCGTGCCGATCCTTCAGTATCTAGCTGGTAGGATTTTTCAATTTGTCTCCATTTTCTTTTTGGACAAAGATGAGGACAATAGTCCGAATAATGTAAATATTGTTAATTATATTTCTCGTCTTTTATTTCTTCTTCTTCTTCTTCTTTTTTTTTCTTCTTCTTCTTCTTCTATTCTTTTTATTATTAAAATTTCTCGTCGTTTTCTTCGTGCAGTGACGATTATGATTATTAGTAGTAGTCGTTGTTGTCGTAATTGTAAGTAGTAGTAATAATCATCGTCTCTTTCTTTTCTTTTCTTTCTTTGTTTATTCATCCTTCATAAACTGATTACAAGTAGTAGTAGTAGAAGCAACAATAATAGTATTAGTAGTAGTTATTATTCTTTTACTCTGCTTTTTATTATCAGTGTTCTCGTCATCAACATCAGCTTATTATTATAAGTATAGTCGTAATTTTTGTCAGTATTTCCCGTCTTCTTCTTATTATTATTATTATTATTATTATTATTATTAGTAGTAGTAGTAGTAGTAGTAGTAGTAGTAGTGGTAGTAGTAGTACTAGTAACAGTTGTTGCTTAATTTATAACTTCTAGTCGTAATATTTCTCATCTTTTTATCATCCCTCTCATTATCATTTTGATAGAAGTTATTGTTTCTATTATTTACCACTTTTGGTTCCTCCTACTTTACCACCTGCTCTTCCGTCATCTTCTTTTTCTTATTCTTCTTCTAGTTATTAATATTATTAGTAGTAGTAGTATTAGTAGTGAAATTGTATCTTTACATCAGATGTCTGGTGGTGATTCCTGGAGATGATTGAGAAGTTTTCCAAAATCTTCAACAATTCTCTCAATATCTGATGTGATTTGGACAATTTCAGTTCCCCTAAAAAGTTAAATTTATTTAGTCTCTATCTCAGCGGTTGATAGAATGATTCTAATTTTCATGTTTCAACGCTTCCTTAATTGCAGCACATGTTATTTTCCTAATGTCGGACTTCAATATTCCATCAATTTTTTATCCGATATCTCACCGTCACATCCATAATATGATAGGGTTTTCTTGTGACTATTAAATCATGTCTCCTTGATTAGATAGGGTAGTACCAATATCAAATTTTATGAAACTTATAGCTTCAATTGGTTAATATTTTTAATGAGATTTTACAATTCAAATTGCAGATTTTTATTCAAAATTCTTCTTCTATGTGTCGTGACTCTTCAGGACATTGGCGATTATTGCTGCCCACAATTCCCTGTTCGTTGTAGCTCTAAATTTTGTCTTTTTATTATCTCTCCTAAATATTGTTCTGCCAACCATTTACACAATCTCCATATGTAGTTTTTTTTCCTCAATCCCTTTTGCATTCACTCGGTCTTGTGAGTTTCAAATTTTCCAAGGCGTCTTTACTTGTTATGTGTCCCAGTAATTTCAACTGCCTCATTCTAATATTAAGTATAAGTGTCTTTTTTTACTATTTTCTCTTAAACTTCGTCTTTGCTCGTGTTTAGTCCATAGTATCCCCAGCTTCCTTCTGAAGAACCTCATTACATTAGATTATAAAGGACTGTGTGTGTTTGTGCGTTGTTGTATTACGACACGTGCGTTTGAGTTTCTGCTAGAAGAAGGCCCAGATATACAAGAAAATGTCGGACTAGAATTAAGTCCAACTGAAGATAAAGAAGACAAACAAGACCGATATATATATATATATATATATATATATATATATATATATATATATATATATATATATATATATAAACAAATATATATATTAAACGACACAGTTTTACAATGGACGTAGACAATAACATTTGTATGTGTGTGTGAACATTTGTGTCTGTTCTTTAGCGAATGTTCGTGCGTACGTGTATGTGTGTATAATGTTCATGATGATGTCTCCCACAAATGGGAAGACGCGGATCTTCTAAGAGAGCTTACATTGTAATCGCTGAAATGAAGAAATGAAAAAGAGAACGAGGCGAGAAGACGCCCAGTATTTATAGTATAGGGAGAATGACCCCTAGTGCTAATTAGGTAATTAAAGAGGAGCTAACCCCGACAAGATTTCAGTTATCTTTGTTTTGAACAAAATGTTCCTGTTTACCAGGACAAAACACAACTGTTTGCATAATTCTTAGTGTAGTACTCTTCCTACATGGCCGTGTTTGTGCATTGCTTGTAAGGCTACTTTTGTACATCACGTGATCTGCAGATAATAATTATCATTATTATTATTATTCCCATCGGCATTTTTCTTTAATTTCATGAGCATTATCAGTGTTTTGCTATAGCTTTTAGAGATACACTTTTAAAACTTAAGCAGAAATTGCTTCTACATAATATTATTTTGAATTACTATTTGTCATCATTGGATGTATTGAGGGTAAATAACGTTCCAGATATTTGTTCTATCGAGTTATTTCCCCTGTTTACTCTCACTTCCCGTCTTTCTGATTACACCTATTAATCGTCATTTAAATTAGTATTCGTTATTTATGGTTAGTATTTTCAGTTCGCATTTGGTTTAAATCTCTTCTAGCCGTTAACATTTCTTCACTTTTTGCTTCTGGAAGGAAATTTTTATTTCTTTCATTGATTTTTTTTTTTTTTGTTTTTCTTTCAGGTATTTTTAAAAAAAAAACTTCTGTCTTCATCTTCAGGCTTCTTTTTATATTTCTTCAAAGTCTACTTTTATATTTTCATGTCAAAGTTTTTTTTTTCACTGTTGCTGATGGACCTTTTCCCATATGGATTATATTGCTAAGATTTTGCGTTAATTTTATTTACGTTTTCATGTTTTCATGAGGCCTTTCTCGATATTATCTCTCTCTCTCTCTCTCTCTGTATATATATATATATATATATATATATATATATATATATATATATATATATATATATATATATATATATATATATATATATATATATATATGTGTGTGTGTGTGTATCAGAGTCTGTACGTATCAATTTGAGTCTGTTTTATCTATCTATCTATCTATCTATCTATCTATCTGAGTCTGCACATTCTAGCTGAGTCTATTCCTATCTATCTATCTATCTAGCTAGCTAGCTGTTAAATTCTGTACGCATCTATCTATCTATCTATCTGTATATATATATATATATATATATATATATATATATATATATATGTATATTTACGTACATGTCTATACGAGTCTGTACGTATCAATTTGAATCTGCTAGTATCTATCTATCTATCTATCTATCTATCTATCTCACAGGGCAGCAAGTGTTTGTCCGCTTTCTTCTTCATGATAACAAGTGAATGTACGGCTTACCTTAAGTCCAAGCATCGACATGGTGGTGGGGATCAACGGCCAATCCTCCGCCCTCACCAAATAGTGGGCTTGGGAGACATGCTTTCAATAAAATTAAGAACAACCGGAGAAAGAAAAGGTGAAAACAATTCAGACAATTTATCAAGCAAGAATATTCGGCCAACTAGATCATAAGAATACTGACGAGACACTTTCGCATCTAGCCACAACCTTTATCACTTTAATGTTTCACTTTTATTAAAGCTCCATCAGAGAATAATAAACGGAGAAAAAGAAGAAACAAATTCTAGTATTTTTACTTTTATATTTTTTGATTTTCATTTGTCAGTCATAAATCAATCTATCTATCTATCTATCTATCTATCTATCTATCTATCTATCTATCTATCTATCTGATACTGTAAGTATCAATTCCACTCTGTTCCAATCTATCTAGCTAGCTAGCTATGATAATCTGTACGTATCTATCTTAATCTGTTCCTATCTATTTATTTGAGTCTTTTCTTATCTATCTATCTATCTATCTATCTATCTATCTATCTATCTATCTATCTATCTATCATTTTCTTATCTTTATCGTATTGAATCCTGTTCCTTTGTCTCGATTCTCTCCTTTTTCCGTTTTCATTAATAATATTCTCCGTCTTTTCCATTCGATATTTTGTTTCCCTTAATTCTTGTTATTCTTTCTCTTCCTCGTTAAACTCGCATTTATTTACACCCTTTGGTATTCTATCTACGCGCGCACGCCTAAATACGCACACAATCCAATATAAAGAGGCAATCCCATTAATAGGTACATACACACTGGCAAAATAAACGTGCATATACTTTCGAGCGCTCACAGGCAAATGTAACTTTCCGATTTCGTGTCGCTTATTTGAAGTTCACTTAAGTGTGTGTTTCAAAATTTTCAAGCGTTTTTGGTGGTGAGCAAGCAAAGAAAAGGTAAGCGACACATAACTAAATTCGGCTTTCTAAATCCCGCCATCTTGCTAAC
Source organism: Acanthosepion pharaonis (assembly GCA_903632075.3). Classification (NCBI taxonomy): domain Eukaryota; kingdom Metazoa; phylum Mollusca; class Cephalopoda; order Sepiida; family Sepiidae; genus Acanthosepion; species Acanthosepion pharaonis. The sequence goes on from CAHIKZ030000569.1 coordinate 1,180,803, forward strand.
CAAGGAAATGATTTATCTTCACTCTGATTTTAATCCTTCTGCAATCAGGACACTCTGTTTTGTATAACATTCTTCAAGACTTTTACCGAATTGTGTGAGACTTGATGCCATTATATCAAGAAATGTTTCGGAAAATTGGACAATGGTTTCTGCGAACCGTAACAGTGCATACATCTTAGCCAACCAAAGAATGGTGGTGACACTTCTTTCGGACACTTCAATTTCTTATGCAGTCCACGACATTATGAGGGTCCGCCGTCAGCGAAAGAGATATCATAAGGAAACAGCAAAATTATAAAGACGTTGGACTCTTATATATCGCTCGTCCGTTCGTTGGCGGAAGTCGTCGACGAGTATCGAAATTTCCATCTGTGTGAAATAACTCCTGTGCTAGATCTGAAGAGACGCTGCTGACACTGCATGATATGGTTAAGGAGATGTCCAGCTCCGGATTTTCTTTGGTCTCTTTTGCTCTCTTCAATTTGTCTTCTGGAGGGTTTCGAAGGATTTGTTTTCGTGGACTGCTCTTCTCCAATTGCTCTTCTTCATTCCCCAGCTTCCGCCATCCAATTGTATATCAGTTACGCAATAAATATATTTACTACTGTATGTCATTTTTAAAATCCAAGATACTTGCTTTTAAAATGTGTCCCACCATTATGGGACACCCCCCTTCTCTCTCTCTTTCTCTCTCTCTCTCTCTTTATATATATATATATATATAACGTTTTTCTTTTTCGGTATCTTATTACTATGTAAAACGTTATTTTATATGGATACACAATGCTTAAGTTGCTATCCTTGTTTGTATTTTTTTTTTGGACGATGAAATTATTAACAACCGACCTAGATCGAGAAGTCCTATTATGTAAGTTGTTAACAATTTCAGTGATTCACTATTTAAACAAATAAAAAAGAAGGTATAGCTATTGACGAAAAGTAAACTTTAGAGTAATAAGAAATGACGTCACATGAAAAACACTTAAAAATTACAATCTAAAAAGACGAAAAAAATACAATCTAAAATCATATTAAAATGAATATCTCTCTCTATTATTTGCATTATTCGGACTATTGTATCATCTTTGTCGCCATATTTATTACAACGTTTCGGCCGTTCTACGCTCCGGCCTTCTTCAAGGACACATGGCATAGTGGATAAAGCCGTTAGTTAGGCCCAGTGACAGGACCCAAAGAGTGTGAGTTCAATACCCGGTTAAGGCAGTGGAGAAATTTCAGAGGGAAAATTAACAGGAGATAACTGATAACTGACAACTATTAAACATGGCACGTGGAACTAGAACAGTCTACCCCAGTGAGCGAAAAAGGTTCAGTTCGAAATTCCAACCACATGAAGAAGGCTGGAGTGTACAACGGCCGAAACGTTGTAATAAATATGGCGACAAAGATGAGGACAATAGTCCGAATAATGTAAATAATGTACATGATACCTCATCTCAGAAATATAGACAGATACTCTCTCACTCTCTCTATATATATATTTTCTCTCTCCCGCTCTCTCTCCCTCCCTCTCTCTCTCTCTCTCTCTCTCTCTCTATATATATATATATATATATATATATATATATATTAAATGTCTATAATTGGTAACAGAAGCCATTGGTTTATACCAACGGCTTCCCATACTTAATACTTCTCGAAATCACTCTCGCGTGGTCATGTGTAACGTCATGAGTTGCGGTGCGATTTTCGCTTCTCGCGCCTTATATGCACGTGTTTATCGTTGCTAGGAAATCATCTATGTAAACAACCACAGACTATCATCACTGTCTTGTCCGTATATTGCTTAATATGTTGTACAGTAATTGACAACTTTGATAATAGCTTATGTAAGCCGAAAGCTTAGATTGGATTAAAAAATATGGATCAATATTGTGCTTTTCTTTCTTCGTTCACTGATAATGTTATTAAGCTTATCAGACCTTACGTAAAGAATTTACATAAAATAAATAGACAACACTTGTCTATATTATTTAATGAAGCATGTATGAATGAAAAATGCTGCCTAAATACACACAATATATATATATATATATATATATATATATATATATATATATATATATATATATATATATATATATATAAGCGGATCCTCTGTATAAATCACATGTGCAACTCGAGGTATTGGGTTACGTTGGGAAGCAGTTTGTTCGGATAGGCGAGACAGCTAACTGTTAACCCTAGACTTGAACAGGTTAAGATTGTAGTGATCGGGGAAACATCCTCTTAGGAGTCGGTTTCACAGAGCAGTGGTTGACGGGAAGAACTTCTCCCCGATCGAATACGAAGGGAACATGGGTGGTTTGCTTTAAAGTTCGTGTTATGCCGGCTCCTTGTGGCGAAGGTCAAATCTGACGGAACCAAGTTTTGGTCATTATTATTGCATAGGTTCACATCATTTGTCTAATATATGGGGAGAATTTCAAAAGGCATTTTCCAGTGTTCCATTATTTCTGCTTTTCTAAATAATCATTCAATGTTTTTTTTTACAGTTTGACAGAGTTCTCAATGTAGGAATGCATTGCATTTCTCGGCCTGTTTTGAGTTTCATGTCTCCACCATTTGACTTGCGGTCTCGTATCTCATTGAGAAAATATACATTTAATAAATTAATTATAACTAGAATTAAAATTTATTAATGTTGCTTGTTTTTTTATGATTATGGTTTATTATATTTCCAGTCTCTTCTTCCTGAAAACCAGTAAAAAATATTGAAAACGATATGGAAAACAAATAACGGTAAAAAATACACCACATGTCTGTCTGCCTATCTATCTATCTATCTATCTATCTATCTATCTATCTATCTATCTATCTATCTCTTCTCTCAATCGCTCTCTCAAATATATATATATATATATATATATATATATATATATATATATATAAAAGGAAAGATTTTCTGTAACAAAGCGTTTCGTCACTTGACGTATTATTAAGCCACATTTACTTTGATAGACAGTAAGGGACGAAACGCCTTGGTAACGAAAGGTTTACATCTGTCCATACTGTGTTTTTATAGACATGCATGTGTGAATGTGAGTGCACGTGTATGTGTGTGTGCGTGTCTGTGTGTGTTTGTGTTAATGTGGCTGTGAAATTAAGATATAAATGAGTGCATCTGAAAGAATATATATATATATATATATATATATATATATATATATATATATATATATATATATATATATATATATATATCATAGTCTATTAATATCTATCTATCTATCTATCTATCTATCTATCTATCTATATATATATATATATATATATATATATCATAGTCTATTAATATCTATCTATCTATCTATCTATATATATATATATCATAGTCTATTAATATCTATCTATCTATCTATCTATCTATCTATCTATCTATCTATCTATATATATATATATATATATATATATCATAGTCTATTAATATCTATCTATCTATCTATCTATCTATCTATCCCTCTCTCTCTCTTCTTGGTAATACGTATGGATAATTCCAAAGAAAGATATAGATCCCGAGAGAGTTCAATGTCAAAAACAGCATATAACGCTGGCAAAATCTTTATCCATTTATTTGTGTAATATTCGTTCTGATGAGTTGGAGTAGAAATTTCGATTCTAATGAAATAAATATCACTATGATCTATTAAAGTCCTCGTTTTCAAGAAATAATATATATATATATATATATATATATATATATATATATATATATATATACTTGTCTATTAATATTTTTCTCTATCTCTCCTCCCTCTTTCTCTCTCTTTCTCTTTCTCTCTCTCTCTGTGTATATATATATATAGATAGATAGATAGATAGATAGATAGATAGATAGATAGATTTTTCTTAATGCAGTTGGCCCTATAGAAGGTATAAGGGCCAATCAAATTAGAGTCTTACTAAGAAGTATGAGAGAGGGGAAATAAGGAAGTAAGTAGTGTATATTATGAGGATGAATAGGAAAGACATTTGTTAACTCTCAATTAGCATTGGTCAAGATGCTAGTGATGTGGGAGACATTCTCGCGGGAGTCTGCTTCGTATAGTAAGATTTCTGGAAAATTAGTTGTCCGAATGGAACTTATTCATTGTCAAAGAATATAAATAGAATGGCGGTGACTTACTAGTGAAAGGCCAACAAAATTTTTGTGTGTAATTGTTGCAGGATGAAGTAGAACAAGAACGCGCCATCACTTTTGGACATTGTTGTGGCTGGACGCTGAGAACCGTGAGAACTGGGTAGCACCAGCCAAGATATATCACTTCCTTGGTCCTCTCTGACTATGGTAAACATAAAAGATGGCGGCAAGAGTTAGGCTTAGAGCGATACAATGTACTAATCATTCTTTGGGCACCCCGAGGTGGTCTAATGGTTAGCGAGCTTGTCTCGCTAAGACAATTACGACTGAATAGTGAGTTCGATCCTCACTGGGTGCCCCATATTTCGGACTTGTGCAACATCTGAGCTACGCTTTGAAAATCAATATTTGGGCACCTCGAGGCGGTGTAATGTTTGGCAAGCTTGTCTCGCTAAGACAATAACGACTGAATAGTGACTTCGATTCTCACTAGGTGCCTCTTGTGCCACATCTGAGCTACGCTAATCATTCTCCCAACATTCTTACGACTACAGTGAGTCTTAGGCCGAAAAGGTGTTCGGGGCAAGGATATTATTTGACGATATGACCACTCATCAAGATTGTACAAGTTTAGGGTAGAATAAGATTAGATAGATAGATAGACAGATAGATAGATATGAAGTGAGAGATAAATAGATAGGCAGAACGGTAGATAGATAGATAGATAGATAGAGTTAATATTCCTGATAATAGCAATGGCCGAATGTACTCTAATGAATATTTTAATATACCTTGTTGGTTGGTTCATTTTGTTTAATGGCTTATCAACATCTCTATGGGTTATTAAATGCCGAAATATAAATATTTTACATGTAATTTTATGATTACAACTACAGATATTTTGTAGATAATTTCACAATTTCAAAGTAAAGGTGAGTTTCCTTAGATATCTCTGTAGTTTTGTAATGATTGTAATTTTTCATAAAAATATATTGTTACTCATTTTATTATCAAAATGTGCTGTTGATTTTTGTTTGGGGTTTAACCTATTTGTCTATAATTGGGGCCCTAAAAGATGCTACCACCCCGGGTCATGATAACAAATAGTTAAGAGGTGCTTTTTCGCTCCTCAAAAACTCCAATCTCCCTATAAGAAGCTTTGTAGTCGGATGTAGTTTATCGTCATACTTAGGATGAAATATACCTTGTTAGCATAGCATATTTTACAAGTACTCAGATATAATGAATCATTGGCAGGAAGAATTTCTTGCTACCAGGTAGTGAACTGAACCAGTCAGGCTTTTATCTCTGACTCCACATTACATAGAAAGGTCAAAGCCAAAAGTTCACCTATTTCGGACAACGAGCACGTCTATAAGATGACTATATCTTATATAGGAATTCATAAATTATCCAATTTAAAAGAGCGACATCCTTAAAATAACTGGCATCTAATCGAGATAGAAATCAAACTACAGGCTCCAACAGAGAACACAAAATGTAACTTTGATTGGTAAATAGATCGATAGACATATCAATAAATATAGTTTGAATTTATTATTTTTGAAAGTGGCATAACACATGTAAATAACAGAAAAAAGTGAGTAACTTCTGTCGATTCAAACAGCTTCATTCATAATGTATGTATGATTTAAACTTGTACTTATACGGGCACTTTGGCAGACACGAGTAATCTGACAGGCAGATTGATACAAATAGGATATTCTAGATAAATCAATAAAGGACTAGACATGTAGATAAACACGATTCAGGTGTGCAACAACATTTACGCAAGGAAAATGTCAAGAATTAAACAGACATTATCGGTCGTTTTTAACAAACTTTTATAAAATTTCGTTCTGTCAGGCGCCAAATTTTCTTTAATAAGATATCCAGTGTGTAAAACGGTAGATATTATTTTCGCTGTTTAAAACAATGACGATATCTACTCAAAAATGTGTACCAACTGAATACTACCTATATAGAAATAAGATATGTCCGTATCTTTATTACATATGGTAGAGTAACATATTTATTTATTGAATAAATGGCGTGTGTACGAATTGATATCGGAAAGTCAGAGCAATACAATTTGCATGATGGCTTCCCTAATAGTAGAAAAATTGTTTCTCTATTTGACAGAGAACTTTTCCTTGTGTACATATAAACTGCCTTCCTTCCCTCTTACCCTTATCGCTCTTGGACCTTATATGGGATAAACATGATTGACGTCACAAATAGATATGAACAGACTGAGATAGATAAATAGATAGATAGATATGAACTGAGAGATAAATAGATAGGCAGAACGACAGATAGATATGAAAAAAGTGATATATATATATATATATATATATATATATATATATATATATATTTATATATATATATGTATATAATTATTTATTTAAAAATATGATTCCAACTCGCGACATAAGAGGTCTCATGTTTCATAACAAGAGCCGAAAACTTCAATATAATTATTTGAATTAAATTGTGTTAAAGTAAGCTCTGTTCCATCTTCAAGCGAAATTTTTTTTTTTGAATAACGTATTTCTGAAATTTACGTGTTTTAATAATTGAAATCAAAATTTCCATGGTAACAGCTAGGGCGGCAGGCGTGTGTTTGTTAATAATAAGTATCAGTATAGAGTTACTTTCATAGATGTCAAGTCAGAAAGGTGGGGGTGTCTAAATTTGAAACGGAAGATGTATTAACCCTAGTCTGGCATGCGTGTCTATGGAATTTATTTATTTTTTATTTTTTTTTTTATGAAAGGATTTATGCATATAAAAACTGTCGTAACGTTTGTTTTTTTGACGACTTCATAAAGGGTTATCTTTTTTGTAGGGTATTTAAACTATTTATTTGGGCTATGGATTATGAAAGTTATTATATTGTATGCTTGTTCTTAGCTAATTATTCAGACCATGAACCTAATGATTGGGCTATGGATTAATCAAGTTATTATATTGTATGCTTGTGTTTAGCTAATTATTCAAACCATAAATCTGATGATGTCGACAAAAAACCGTTAACTCATGTCTATTGCTTAATAGATTATTATTATTTAGGAGCTTAATAATGTGGAATTTCTCATGGAGGCACAAAGGGCATGGGTCATCCCAAGTTTTACATGTTCTAGCCTTGTTTATAATTTTCCATTTTACTTTAGGTGTCCTATTTGTTTCCTTCAGATGCCAAAAAATATTTAGATAGTGAAGTCTGATTTCTTTTATTTATATTATAGAAAACCAAATGCTAACCCTTTATATATACACCCGAAGTCAAACCACCCTCCATCCATAATTAAACATATACCCTCGTCAATAGAAACATGAGACCTCTTATGTCGCGAGTTGGAATCATATTTTTAAATAAATAATTATATTTATGCTCTATATTTTTATCGAGCACTATTTTTTTAAAATAATAACTAAAATACTAAGGAACTTTGGATTATTTACCTAGCCAGTTCCTTCCTATTTTCTATATATTTTCACATATCATATATATATATATATATATATATATATATATATATATATATATATATAGATAGATAGATAGATAGATAGATAGATATAGATATATATGCAGATATGTAGAAAAATACGAAAGAACACGTTAAGTAAATAATCCAGAGTTCTTTAGTATTTTTGCTTTTATTTAAAAAAAAAAACAGTGCTCCATACAGTAGTAGAGCTTAAATTATAATTATTTTTGAAAAAATATGATTCCTTCGCTACACAGATGCGTAAATTTCAAGATTGGTTATTCCTAAATTTTCGCTTGGGGATGGAAAAAGGGGTTGATACTTTAATTCAATGTAATTTTAATAATTATATTGAGGTTTTCGGCTATTGTTTTTGAAACATGAGAACTTTTATGTAGCAAAGGAATCATATTTTTAAAAAATAATTATATGTGTGTGTGTGTGTGTGCGCGCACGCGCGGGGGTGTGCGGGGGTGTGCGGGGGGTGTGCGGGTGTGTTTGTGCGTGCGTATGCATGCGTGTGTGTGTTTCGGATATTACTTGAGCATATGTATGAAACACATGCAGAATTTTGTCAGTTATAAATTATAAATACACATATAAAGGTATTGTGTGTGCGTATGTACATGTGGTTATGTGTGCATGTGGGTATGTATGTATTATGAAATGTATGTGGACTCGTGCTTATGCTTAGACCCTCTAATAAGTATATAGAATGGGCCAAGTGTATACAAACACACACATATATGTATGCATGTATCATCTCAATATTTATAAATGTTTATCTATATGCACACACAGAGAAATTTTATATATATATATATATATATATATATATATATATATATATATATATATATATATATATATATATATATATATATATATTTATATATATATATATATATTTATATTTTTATATATGTGTGTGTGCGCATCTGAGTCTATGCATGGATATGTATGTGTTCGAATGGATTTGTTAATAGGTTCATATAGATGGTGACAAGGAAATATTTATTCGCTTCATTACAATCATTTGTTTTACCACATTTTTAAAAAAATACAGGTTATTGTTTTCTGTTGTTTTATACATATATATATATATATATATATATATATATATATATATATATATATATATATATTATAAGCTATATTGACCTCAAATTGCTGGGTGCATTTTTTGCTTTTCCATTTTTTTTTTTCGAATTTAATAGAATTTCGTTCTATCTGCTTTGGAAAAAGATTGGAAAAGAAGGGGAATGAAGGATGAAGAAAAGCATAAAAATGAAACATTTTTAATAATCATATTTTTCCAATAATACCTTCGTGACATTTCTTTATGGATTCCATACCACCAAATAGGGTAGAAAATGGTCACCCGATTTTATGGTAATTTCAAAATTGCATCCTTACATTTTATTAGATTTTTTTCACATATTTTATTTGTAATTTTCGGATATATACAATGAAAAACAGGGAAAACTAATTGGAAAATGATATAAAATAGAAACAAAATTCACAAGCAATGTAGCCTCATTGTCTTAGACGTGAAGAATTTCCTTTCTAATTTAAAAAAATTCCATCCCAATCTCTATTTTCTGAGCTGGCGAAAATGAATTGTTTATTTTTCGTTCTTTGGAGAATGGAAACAAATATTATTTTCTTTAAAATGCATTTATGCTGGGATAATAGAACATATTTTTTAAAGAGTTTAAACAGAGAGATGAGTGACGAAAAAAAAATTGTGAATGTCACGAAGAATAATATGTTGAAATCTGTACGAGAGGATGCCAGAATATATTGGCCAGTAAACAGTCGCACACAAATGTGTTACAAAGACACACATTCATGCAACTATGAAAGGATGAGGGGTAATTTAATATCGAGTCATGAAAAATAGATGCACAAACACTTACGCAAATACACGCAAATACTGTATATATTTCATTATATATTTTCATGTGATTACCGCTATACAATGAATATCTAATCTCATCCGTCTGTCTATCTATCTATCTATCTATCTATCTATCTATCTATCTATCTATCATTCTGCCTATCTATTTATCTCTTAGTTAGTTCATATCTATCTATATCACTTTTTGATATCTATCTATCTATCTATCTATCTATCTATATTTCGTTCTGCTTATCTATTTATCTCTCAGTTCATATGTATCTATCTATCTATCTGTCTATCTATCTGACTTTTTATATATCTCTCTCTCTATCTTTCTCTCTCTATCTATATATCTATCTATCTGTCGATCTGCCTATTTATCTCTCAGTTCATATCTATCTATCTCACTTTTTTATATCTATCTTTCGTTCTACCTATCTATTTATCTCTCAGTTCATGCCTATCTATGTATATCACTTTTATTATATCTATCTATCTATCTATCTATCTATCTATCTATCTCTCAGTTCATATCTATCTATCTATCTGTCTATCTATCTATCTATCTATCTTTCGTTCTGCCTATCTATTTATCTCTCAGTTCGTATCTATCTATGTATATTTTTTGATATCTATCTATCTATCTATCTATCTATGTCGTTCTGCCCATCTGTTTATCTCTCAGTTCATATCTATCTATCCATCTATCTATCTATCTATCTATCTATCTCACTTTTTTATATCTATCTATCTATCTATCTATCTATCTATCTATGACAGAAATTATTAGGAGGATTTGAGATAATTGTAATTAAGTAATTCATTAAGTCTAGAAGAAACCCTAACAGAATGCAAAAGGCACTGGACTCGATGAATTACTTAATATATATATATATATATATATATATATATATATATATACAGACAATTATAAGTTTTGCTTGCAGTTGAAAATATGTTAGTAAACAAGTTTCACTCAATCATCACACAGATACAAAACTATCAGTATTCAGATAGAAATATATCTTTCAAGATAAATATAAAGACGGGCCTAAAACCTTTTATGTCAACGCGTTTCGTTCGTTGAGAAAATCTATCACGGCAAGTGTAGACAAGTTAGACAAGCCAAGTTAGACCACATCGTTCTCCATAGTTTGCCTTTTCTTTACAGAGAAAGTTTTGAGATCATTTTATCGCGTTCTGTCAAAAAATTAAAAAAATAAAACAATTGAAAACGGTATTTTATATTTTTTCTCCCCGTTATTTCTGTACAAGTATAGAGTACAACATAAAATTAATGTCAAAAACATTTTCAGGGAATTAAATGCGTTAGAATAAAAATATTTTCTTTTTTTTGTCTTCAAAATATATTATGATTATTATATTATATTTTATTATAATTATTATACTATAATATAATGTGTGAATGTGTGTCTATACTTATGTTGTGAGGGAGAATATTTCCCTATATGTAAGCACTCGGCCGTCGGATGAAAGACATAAAAAATGTCCTACATCAAGAGGAGGAGCAGTAGCAGTAGTTTTACTGAAGACAATCATTCACGGTAAAACATTCTCTTCCCTAAATTCTATTCTACATCATGTTACCCTGTACTTGTGGGTTTCAAGTGTTGTTTTGATAACTGAGTTACAACGTTCATATATTATTTTTTATAAGTATATCTATTCTCACAATCTGTTAAGACACCCCACAGGTGCACACACACACACACACACATATATATATATATATATATATATATATATATATATATATATATATATATATATATATATATATATATATATATATATATATATACACATATATATATATATATATATATACAGGTACATATATATATATATATATATATATATATATATATATATATATATATATGAAAAATTTATAAAGAGTTAACCTGTAGAAAAAGACAATATTTATAAATATAAATGACAATAGGAAAACTGTAATAGTTGCCGACGCGTTTCGTCCGATGTGGACATTTCAAGGCAAAAACGAAATGAATTGAATTTATTAAACAAAGTAACTAATAATAACAAAACAAAATGTCCTTAGCAAATGGAAGAATTTAGCTAACGCTAAAATCATACTGAATTTACGTAAATTACTTTCACGTGTGGAGATATTGTTTTTGTTGTTGTATTGACGGATTCAACCGTTTTCTTTTGATTTCTTGATATTGTTCTGTACGTTTGTTTGGGAGAGAAGTAATTCTGTTAAGTAATGTGAAATAGGGAAAAACCCTGGGCGTAGATTAATATTTGGGTAATATTCAATGGCAGCACTCTCGAGGATTTTCCTTCTGAATGAGTTATTTTCTTTTTTTATGAGTGTAGCATTTATAAAATCAAAATTACGGTTGAATTTATTTCTATGTATGACTAGTGCATCAGAGACATCACAAAAACAACTTAGCTAATGCACTAATCATACATAGAAAATAATATAAAAAACTTGTCGCTTGAGAAAATTTAAGCAAGATTTTCAAAATAGGAAAAGAGTATCATGAAAGTACAATATCCAAAGAAAAATTGCAGCCAGCCGATAAAACACACAGAATTGCATTGACAGCCGTGTAAATATATTATCTATTTTCTGAAATTCCTTTTCGCCTAACTACTTACTTATTTCTTTCCTCTTCACAACTTTCAATTTCTTGCTTAGATCTATCTGCTCACATCTGTTTTCTCCCTTCACCTCAATCACTTAATATATATAACAATCTTTTGTATTTATTAAACAGTATATTTATTTATTTTCGTCTACCGGTCAGTATATTAGAGAAATGATATTAAAGAAAAATATGAAGGAATCTGCGTCCAGTTGGACAGAGGACATCAGTTTCGACGTGCCTTAACCGACTTGGACACAAAGAAGCTTAGCCAATCAATCAATTTTTGAACAGTACCGTGAAGCAAAAGGCCTATTGACTGGTACGCGTTGATAGTATGTTTTGAGAATCAAGTCTATCGTGCTTCATATATATATATATATATATATATATATATATATATATATATATATATATATATATATGTACGTATATATATATATATATATATATATATATATATATATATGTATGTATATATATATATATATATATATATATATATATATATTTAGACATTTTTATGTTTATATATTTCTCTTTATAGATACAAATATTTAAGTAAATTCTCTGTTTTATAATAAACCGTATTTATAACATTTATATCTATAAAACGAATGTACAAACATAGAAATGTCTTAAAATAATTGTGTGACGTCATTTGTTTACATTTGGATACGCTTTAAGGAGATATGAATGTACGTGAGAGATTAATGGAAGGTTGAAGTTTAAAGACAATAAATTAGACATTGCTAACCGGGCGATCCTCTGTGCTCGATCGGTTAAGAGCACGTCAGGCTAAATGACTGTTCCGTATAGAATACAGGTTCGATTCCTGTCGGAGGACGAATATTTTCTATGAAAATTTCTCGGACTTTCAGGCCGTTAAATGTTATAAATACTTTTTATTATAAAACAGAGAATTTACTTAAATATTTGTATCTATAAAAAGAATGTATAGACATAAAAATGTGTTAAAGTAATTGTCGGACTTTGTACATTTCATAATGTGTCTATATATATATATATATATATATATATATATATATATATATATATAAAAAAATAGTTTTAATGAATGATATATTCATAGGTTAAAGTGCTCAATAAGCAGGGATAGAGCGTATGTAAATATAAAAGTGGACACTGAATTCAATATCCAGAGACGACAGTCTTGATTCATGCAGAACACAATCTTTAGGCCTGTGTCTGAATCTTCGGTTAATCGAATCGAGTTCTCGCAGTCACTCTGTGTTTATCTGAAAATAAATACGCTTAAATTCAGCTTCATCCCTGCCGTGAGTCAACGGCTTATTCGTAGAATCCCCGACTGACATCAATTCTTCCGGGTTTCGATCCTAGCTAGAGGCAACCGGCCGTCTAACCACATGGATGAGCTGTGAAACTGCCTGTCTGTGGATGACAACATATATATATATAGTATATCAGAAATACTTTTACGAATTTGTGAGGCGTGTTCCTCACACCAAAACAAGGACAAAATCCATATAAACATTCATCGTTTTTGAATTATTAAATTTAAAGAAAGTTTACGGTAGAGGGAGATGAGTTGAAATGTAGACTAGGTTTCATTGATCATTCGTGTATATCTGTGAATATTGTGTCTTCAACGTTTAACGTGTGCAGTAGTGAGTTAACTACGAAGTCACAAGTTTAACAATGGCAGGATATTTATATCGTAAGTAGGCAGATATGATTTTTACATGCGGTGGCGCGAATGTTAACAGACGCCTGGCTTCATGGCTCTATCAGATTACTTTTCCAGACTGAAGGCAGCAGAGTCATATTTGTTGCATTATGCCATCTTTATCATCACGTTACTGAGACAAGATCTGTGGCATCACAAACTATGGATCGAGGAAGACCGAAATCCGCTCGTCCGCCTGAGAATGAAGTACACATTCTACAGACTATCAGGGATGATCCAGGTATCAGCACACGTCGTGACCCTAGCATGTTCTACATCTCATAGCATCGCATGAGGGTACTTTAAGAGCAGCTGGTGATAATTTTTACCAAAAAGGTATTGTTGATAATTTTTTTTTCAAAAATATATTGTTGGTAATAGTTTTTTTTTCTTTTACAAAGTATTTCTGGTATTAAAACTTATTTTTACACTTTCTTAATGTTTTTACCCCAGTTTCGGTGTTAACTATTTGCCCATAGTTGAGACCCTAACAGGTTCTACCACACCGGGTCAGGGTGTATCTGGGAACACCAGCAATTAAGAGGTGGTTCGAGCTCCTCAAAAACATCCTGATTAGAGGCCTTGCTGTTGGACGTAGTTTATCGTCTTACCTAAGACAGGGTCGTAGTTTATCATCATTCCCAGGACGGCATATTTATTGTAAAAATAGAATCAATACATTTTTATATAAAAAGGACCAGCAATACAGATTTATAGTACAATGGACAATACATTTTAAAACAAAATGAGCAGCAATAGATTTTATCTGGTGTTGATAGTATACAAATTCATACAATTGAATCCATAAAATTGTGATATTATTATTTAGATTTCGGCATAGCGGTTTATATGCCGTGAAACAAAACCAAACAAATAAAAAAGATGAAATAACTTTTTTATAACATTAATCCACATAATATTCGACAATTTCTGAAAGAAATTAAACTGTATTCCAAAATATAACTTCAAGAAAACTACAACATAAAACACACATATCAACGCCTGTAGTAATTATGTCTACACAAACAAGTATATGCACTAAAGCTGAGCATCATCTACCATGTATTCAATAGTGAAGGCCGAATAATATATATCTTATTTCAAAGCTCACTAGAAAAAGTAAATTTCTGAATTAAATGACTCATAAGGTGTTGATATGCCGTTATACAAACAAATCAATAAATCAAGAAAAAGATATAGAAATTTAATATTCTTATCCTCAGGCGCTGTCAAATTTTGTGATCCCTAAAGAAAAAATTTAATGTAATGAACCTGAGATACAGTTACAATTTTTTTTTTCATAAACGATGTCTCTCGAACCCGATACACGCAAATTTAAAATCAAAACTATAGAAGAAAGCTAATACAAATCTTTCCCCTACTATAAATGATAGAATTACTTTCGTAATACTGATTGAATAAAAACATTATAAACTTTGAGAATTTCTTTCCTGGCTTACCTCCTGTTGTGTTTGTTTAATGGCATATCAATTCTTTATGGGTCATTTAATGACGAAATTTAATTTTCTTGAGAGCATTAGTAATTTCTTTGACAAATATATTTCTGGTAAGATTATTTTTGTTACAAAAATGTATTACTGGTAATATTTTTCACGATGAAAATGACTTGCTTCTATTTTTACTATAAAATTTGTTGAACTTTCATAGTATTTTGACCTCAGTTAGGGTGTTAACTATTTACTCATAGCTGGAACCCTAACAGGTGCTACCACCCCAGGTTCGGGTGAACCTATAAACAACGGCAGCAGGTAAATTTCTCTCGGAATATGTTCGACAATTTATACGCAAACAGGGAAGAGGTAATAAAGAATTAATAAACATACGTTATTATAAAACTTGTTTGAATGATACTGATACCTAATAATATGCGAAACACACGGACACACACACACACACACACACTTGTCTGAATCATCTTCAAGAAGTGAGAGCAAGATGTAAAAGGTCAGCCAATCTAACAGTTATCTCATCTCACAATCCTCACATTTGCTCCATATGTGGCCCTCTTTGTAAATCACTAGTAGGTCTTAAATGCCACTTAAGATTATCGCACAAAATTTCATAACTGAATCAAAAAGCTGTCAGATCCTCATACGTCGAAACCGACTGGAGATTTTATTATTGTTATGATTATTACATATATATATATATATATATATATATATATATATACAGCATACACGAAAAAAGATTTTTTTTGAATAAATATGCACATTTAGGATTTATTTTATATTATAAAAAATTAAAAACCAGTAACCTAATGTCCTCTTAAGCAACCACCACTCTACGTATGGTAAATTTTATTTATGAATTTATTTGTGCAATCGGAGTTAGCATCAGTGTAAATAATACTAAAATATATTTTATATAAGTTACACGACAAAGACTCACGCGCCATTGGATTTTATTCCCATTTCTTTATTTTCTCACAAACATGACGATAACACATGCAAAGCGATATATATATATATATATATATATATATATATATATATATATATATATATATGTGTGTGTGTGTGTGTGTGTGTGTGTGTGTGTGTGTGTGTGTGTGTGTGTGATTAGAGTGAAACATCGTTTATTGTTAGTAGAGAGTACAGGAATACCGATCTGGTGTAAACGTAGTTTCGGTAGTTGACCCATTTCTTGTGCCGACATGGTCAAGGATACGGGATACCGTCGGTGCACGTTTGGTTGAACGTGGTCACGGTGGTAGGTCGTTCGTCGGCTGGTAGAGCTGATGTATTGAACCGTGGTGACGTTGGATTGGTTTCGTTTTGGTAGGCTTGTTCTCTGGAATAGAGCTCGCTGGTGTCGACTGTGAACGGAACGATTCGAAGTAAACCTGTTTTGTGCACCGGACATGGCAACTGTGTTTGGTAATTCTCAGAACCAACTTTTAACCGGGTCTGATAGTCATTAGGGGTATCTCTTTTACTGGCGGTATAGTTCGCGATTGACCACCGCCAGAGTTAACTTCGTAGACTGGATGTGATGCGTGAAGCCCAATGCGAAGAAAACGACTTTGGTTATTTCGTTTTCGGCCTCCGTGGCTTTCACATCAGCGTGCAGAATGAATCGGAATGGGATTTATTGCGACGGAGTGTTACAAATGGATGTGATATTCTGATGTTATCGCTCTGAGGAGACGAATCCAGCACGTATCACCTTTGGAATGTGCGTGAAAACCATACCATGAATTGGCCTAAACGTTGTGTAGAAATGTTGAGTAGACAGAACTATCCAGAAATCGTCGATGTTTGTACTCGCACCTTCACCACCTAGAGTTTAGGCATCCTAGCCTTCTTCCAAAAAAATTATCACGCCAAATTATGAGCTCGGTCTCTAGAAATTGTAACTAAGATCTGCTCAGCATAGGCGCAGTATAAACAGTTTAGGCGTCTGTAATAAGATTGTCTAGCCGTCCTGACAAATAGGTGACCTCGGAAATGGGTAGTGACTAGACATGAGTCATTATTTATGTACAAATCTTTGGTTCAGGGTCAGAAGTATCAAATGAACATACTAGAAAGCAAGAAGAATTTGCATGACTGACTAACTACGGTTAGTACCTCGAAAGATACTTTTATGTTTTTATTAAGAAAGCATAACAGTGATTTCCCAGTTAGGATCGACCTTAGCAATAGATTGCTAGATATGCTTTCTAATCATCACACTAACGAAGCTGGGTTCTCGATAATTATTCTCTAAAATTAATCAAATTTATTAATTCCTGCAACCATTCAGATCGATAAATGAAGATTGAGAAATGAAGACAATTTCTGAATGATTCTAACCTACCCACTGGAGATAAGGCGCGAACTGTTGCTTAATGTTGTTGAATAATGACTAGCGAAAAAATATACTCCTTATAATTGAGATAATGTCGTTTTATGCAAGTTTTTTGAAGACGTTTGTGAAGGAACAGAAATATCTTTGTCAAAACGCTTAATTTTTGACGTACTCGTCTTACTTAAACGTAATCGAAATACTGAGCCAAAAAATATTTTAAATATTTCTGAATTCAGCTTTGTGAAGGAGAAAAAGTGAATGTCCGGTTGTTGCGTCTAAAATATCAAGTGAAGCCATTTAACGAGGTTTTGTTAAAAAAAAACTTTCTCTAGCCAAAAAGAAATTACTTTTTTATTAGATTTAAATTAGTTTTAATTTCCTATGAAAAGAAGAACTTTCTTTCTCAACAATAAGAACAAAGAAATCTGGTGGAGAAGTGATTTAAAAAGAGACGAGTTCTAGTTGAAAATGCAGAACTTAGAAAAAGAAAAGATTGATGCAAAATTCGTCAGCATTATTTTATAAAATATTTTCTTTCTTACTTTTTTTACTAGTATTTTCCTCATCTTATTTCTCTTGCTTTTTATTAAAAGCTACCGATCATACGTCATCTGTGTACATATAAGTCAATGAAAATAAAACATTTCATGATTTGTATTTCTTGAATGAAGCAATCATCTATCAATGGTTGACTTTTATTGTTTCATCTTCTTTCTCTTGATTTTTGTATCAGTTTTTTAAATGCAAGTCTCACAAAAGTCATATTCTTTTAGATCCATGCTGCTTTATCCAATGTGTCATGTGTCATTGAGTGGATAAAGGCGTTGGTTAGATCCAGTGACATGGACCCAAAGAGTGTGAGTTCAATACCCGGTTAAGGCGATGGAGAACTTGGGAGGGAATTAACAGGAGATAACTGATAACTGACATCCATTAAACATGGCACGTGGAACTAGAACAGTCTACCCCAGTGGGCGAAATAAAGGGTTCAGTTCGACATGCCAACCACCTGAATAAGGACGGAGCGTACAACGGCCGAAACATTGTAATAAATATGGCGATAGAGACGAGGAAAATAGTTTGAATAATGTAAATAGTGTGCATAATACCTCATCTCGGAAATATAGACAGATGTGAGTTTGCTTCATTTATTATTTACCATCTGATTTTGTCCCCCTCTTTTAGCATCTGCTGAATATTAGCGTTTGATTTAATCGCCTCAATTCTAACATCTGACTGAGTCGCTCCACTATTAGTTTTTAATTTAGTTCCCCAATATTTTAGCATCTGATTTAGTTTTGCCCCACCCAATTTTAGCATGCGAATTTTATCATTGAATCCCACCGAAATTTAACATCTGTTTTAGTCCACGCACTTTTAGTATCTGATTTATATCTCCTCACATTTCGGATCTGAATTATCGCCAAATTTTAATTTTTTATTTAGTTTCTTATATTTCGCATTAATCTGCTTCCCATTTTTTATTGATCAGAGGCTGGTTTAGAAGTTTTCTCATTTCTTTGTTGCATGTTCCCACATACTAATAAAGAATGGTTTCTGGCAAAGAAGTTAATTTTACTTAATATTGTTGAAAGCCACGATTGAATATGAAGCACATGCCTGAGACACTTTGATTGAATTACAGACAACTTGCAACAAAATGTAACAAATTGGCCACTAAATGTTATTTTGCATCAGAAGCACGTAGATGCCATAAATTGGTTTTGAATATTAAAAAGAGAGGTTTTGAGTTCAAATAGGTGGGACACTAGATTAGCTCAGCGTATGAAGATTCAAGAAACATTAGAATTTTTAAAGAATGATTCAGTGCAAACGATACGTGAAAGTGCGTAAAAATTACAGGCGAATCAACTTTTTTGATTTCATTTTTGGCGTGAATAGAAAGATTTTATTTGTACGGAAGTCAAGTAAGGATATAGTTGCATTGATGACATACGTTAAAAGGTTGCAAATACAGCACAACAAATATGGGGAGAGGATGGGAATATATTTTTCTTAGGGACAGACACGCTACCTTCATATTATGTTTTTCTTGATGTAATCCATGCTGTCGGTCACTGATGTCCCCCCGACGCCTTCACGCTTGTCCTACCCTCTTTCTGTTTATATTAACCACCTGCCAAAAAAAAACATTCTTATATCCTTAATAAGTATATATGCAAATGATACCAAGGTGCTTAGCCGCACTTCTAAATATCTGAATGACCTGAAACTGGCAGCTTATCTCTCTTCTGACCGAGCTCCCACAACTCAATTTGAGCAAAGAAATGGCTTGTATCATTCAATACCTCCGAAAACAAAGCTAGTAACATTTTACTCTCACCAAGCAGACACTGCATTTTCTTTAATCCTGATTAGCGGTCATATCCCAATGAGATTCCTTGCCTCGAATGGAAATCGCTTATTCGAGCCATCTTTAAAAAGGTTGGTCTTTGTATCGCTCCTTAAAATAACCTACATCTCTTACGATGCTTTATCATTACAAGAGTCAGATCTGACCAAGACCAGATCTTCTTGGGTAAGACGATAAAATATATCCGCGTCCTCGGTGGCCAATCATCCGCATTGCTTCCTTTGCCTAGGTGTATGTCCCACCCAGAGACCGTGTAACAAACACCAGATAGGATGCTTCTTCGATTTCTTCTAAATTAATCCCATGAATTCCAAGGTTAACAGATATCTATACTACATATCCTCACGTCTTCATTACCCCCACCATTTACAACAATCTCAATTAGGAATCCTCTACATTGAGTGATTCTTGAGCCTTTTTATCCGACAGCAAGGCTTCTGTGGAGCGTGGAATCATCACATAATTGCTAGTGTTCCCACATCCACCTTGATACGGGGAGGTAGCACCTGTTAATGGTCACAGCAAATGGGCAAATAGTTAACCGCCAAACTGGATTCAAACACTATGAAAGTGTAAAAATAGGTTGCCATACCAGTAAGACATTTTTTGTAAAAAAGTGACTACCAGCAATACTTTTTTGGTAAAAGAAAAAAAATTACCAGCAATAAAAATTTTGAGGGCATTAAATAACCCATTGAGGTGTTGATATGCCGTAAAATAAATTAACGAAACGAATGGAGCATTGTTGCCATATCTGTGCTCGTACCGCCCAGTCCACTCTGTCCAGCTTCGACATAGTTCAATAGCTATTATGCATCCTTGTGGGGTATCGATTATTCGCCACCCGGTAACCTGTATCCCACAGACGAAATAACGCAAGCCTCTCACTACACAAACGTAATAATTATTGTAGAGGATCTGACGCGTTATATTTCCCTGTTCTACCAGAACACATCTTCACAGCATGGACCCACCATGCGGCGTACACAGTAGCAAATCATCCTCTGCTTCCTTTGGTTAGATGTAAGTCCCACCCAGACACCTGTAACAAACACCCGATAGGAAGCTTCCTCGATTTCTTCTACCTTAACACCTTGAATTCCAATAACAGATATCTATCCTACATATCCTCACGTCATCATTACCCCTAACTTACAACAATCTCACTTAGAAATCCTCTACCTTGAGTGATTCTTGAGCCTTTTATCGTGTGAACTGAAGTAGAAAAAATCTTTTCGTAGTATTAATCGACTCAAAAACCGAATAGTTCTTTCGTAATGGAATATACTGTATCTATGACTAATTACTTTAGATATTAGAAAGCGCCCTTCCAAGCCCTTTCAAGCACTGCCAAGCCCTTCCAAGCCCTTCCAAGACTTTTCAAGCCCTTTCAAGCCCTTCCAAGCCCTTTCAAGCACTGCCAAGCCCTTCCAAGCCCTTTCAAGCCCTTCCAAGCCCTTTCAAGCCCTGCCCCCAAATTTATTACTATTTGAATAATGATTCAATGAATTCATATAAATAAAAGTGAAAAATATTTTTTTCAAAACATCCTGGAGACATTAACCTCAAAAATTCTCTCTTGCTTAATATCTCGGTTAGAGTCAAGTTCATTTTTTCTAATTTTTTATCCGCTGTATCCTCTTTTTACAATCCCTGCAAGTTAAAGGATTTTATATAGGGTGTTTCATTAAGACGGATCAAAGTCATCAGTAAATAAATCAGTGTTATTGGTGAAAATTTATTTATTTCTCTATTGGATCATGTTATTTAAGTCATGGCAATTATGTATGAAAAATAATATTACCCAAATGTCCGCCAAAGCTTCAGCGGCACACCTCCACACGATAGCCAAAATTTGTGATGACGTCTTTGCATAGTTGCTCTTCGATCTCACCAATATGCCTTATTATTTCATTCTTCAGCTGTTGAATTATTGTTGGCTTGTTGGCAGAGACCTTACTTTTGAGATAACCCCAAAGGAAGAAATATAAAGGCGTCAAGTCGCACCATCGTGGTGGCCAATTGACTTCGCTGTTTCGAGAGATGATGCGACCTGGAAACCTCTCGTTGCATTTCTGTTTGAATTTCCATTTTCGTAACAGGCTTCGATAACTTTAACACGTTGTTTGATTGTTAATCTGTCCATGTTTGAAAATGACAAAGACTTCAGTTGTTTAATCAGAAAGAAAAAGAGAAATAAATCATTAGACGCTTAAACTTAATTCCTATTTAAAATCGGTCCAAGTTATTGGAAGACCCTTTATTTCATACTGAACCGCTGGACTTATGATTAAATCAGCACGTATTTGTGAGATTAACAATATATTAGCCTCACCCAAAATAAGAATTCGCAAGAAATGTATGCCCTAATCAATTTATTAAACTCGCCGACTTATTAGTAATGTTATCATTGTAAAAATTAACTTAATACATGAGACCCCGCTTATTCGCGTTTTAGCATTCGTGGCTTCACACATTCGCGAATTTTTCTTTAGAACAAACGTACTTGTTATTGGCGAAATCTTCACGTGTTTTTCTGAAGAACATATGTATAAATTCGCTGAGAACTCCTTCGATTCGCGTGTTTTTTTGATAGAACATATTTAAAATATTCTTGTATGATTTTCTTGTTAAGTGACTTAAAACGTATAACAGTCCATTTTTATGGTAAAAATTGGCAGAATTGTACATCTTCACAGTAGAAATAACAAACGCAAAGACATGCGTACTGCTTGGGATTTGTTCTTTGTTCCGGTTTGCGGCTGAGGCCTTAAAAGTGGTTTGTTCTGAGTCACAGTTCTATTTTTAGAAAATGTTTTAAACTTTATATTTTATCTCTTGTTATATATATTTTATACAGTATTTTCAATGGTTTATTGGTCTATGTGTAACTAAAAATGGTTATTGTACGTATGAAAGAAAATTTACGCTAAGTGTATGGTCACCAATACTATTTTTCAAAAATGTTTTAAAATGATCTGAAATGTTTCTAAAATTTAGAATGAAAGTTTAACTTATGCTAGGGTTTTAACAATCAAAATAGGCACTTATAATCACTTTTAGGTAGGGGTTGTCCCATGTATTTGCAATCGATTCTGGTCCCTAACCCCGCGAATACAGGGGGTTCATTGTATATATAATCACACGGCGTCATATTTCTCGTTAAGCATTCTCAATCACACACACAGACCTATATACATACATAGATGCATGCATAATGTAATATTGATGTCTCCTCACACGAAGGATGTGGACAGTCTGGCTTCAACAAACTATGACGGTTGAGGTTGTTCCCTGACCACAACTTTTGGAAACCCAAGGATAATCCCGCAACATATTCATAGTCATGCATAGCTTGCGCAACAGAGCCCGGTAAACTTCTGAACGAGGAAGTGGAGAAAATATAACCTTGCTGGGTTGTAACGTCTCTGTGGGCGAGCGGTCCAAAGCACGCCTTTTACCTAAAAGAGGACGCAGGTTCGAACCTTACCCGAGAGCACACTTTCTTTATTAAGATTTCTTCAACCTAATAAAAGTTACATATCAACCATACGAAGAAACAAACAACAAATACTATATATATATATATATATATATATATATATATATATATATATATACTTCCAAGAGGATAGAATCCAGGTATAGCTCAATGTCATCTGACATCCATTAGATATGGTACGTGGAACTAGATCAGTCTACTCCAGCGAAAGAAATTAAGTGTTCAGCTCAACATTCCAGCCACCTGAAGGAGGCCGGAACGTACATCGGCCCAAAAGTTGTAATAAATATGGCAACAAAGATGAGGAAAATAATGTAAATAGTGTACATAATACCTCATCTCAGAAATATAGACAGATACTGAAGAAGGCCGGAGCGTACAAAGGCCTAAACGTGGTAATAAATATGGCAAAAAATATGAGGACTATAGTATGAATAATGTAAATAGTATACAAATCTTGCAACCAATCGCCATCGATAATCAAGCAGATCCCACAATTCTTCAGTGCCAATTCTTTTAGTGATATTATTTTCAACGAAGCCAAGAAAGACTATGAAACAGCCCTAAAAGAGTGTGAATTCTTCGCAACACTCACATAAACACACCACACAGCACAAAAAAAGCCAGCAGCAAAAGAAACATCATATGGTTCAACCTACCATAGAAAAAAACCCGTAAAAACAGACGTAGAAAAAATATTCATTAAAGTAATACGCAAACGTAATAACAATAACCAACAATAAAATAATCAATTAAAAGTTAAAAAAACGCTATAAAGATCACAAAATTTCAGAATTATTTCCACCCTAGAATAATTTGAAACATAATCGTTATCGCCCACCATAATAACCGGTAGAACAATCCAATAGACTAAATGCATCGCTGAACATCATAGTCGAGCAAAAACACAATGCATATGGCCTGACGATTGCGTTCAAGCATGAAACAGTCTATCGTAAATGTCTATATATATATATATATATATATATATATATATATATATATATATATATATATATATATATGTATGTATGTATTGACATACACAGACAGACTGTTTCGCTGTATCACAGCTCATCAGTGTGACTAGACGTCCGGTTGCCTTTAGCTAGGATCGAAACCCGGCTGAATTGATGTCAGTCGGAGATATATATTTGTGTATTTAAGCATCAAATTCACTTTTAGGCATGCCTGATTGAATAAATTACAAACATTATGTCTGCTTATTTTTATCATAATCCTTTATTATTCATGAATATGAAAGTATTATGATAAAAATTAGCAGGCATAATGTTTGTAAAATATTCAATCAAATATATATATATATATATATATATATGTGTGTGTGTGTGTGTGTGTGTGTGTGTGTGTGTGTAAAAATATAGAGAAAATTGGAAATAACTTGTTAGGTAAATAATCCAAAGTTCTTTAGTATTTTTGTTATTATTTTTAAAAAATAGTGCTCGATACAAAAGTAGAGCATAAATATAATTATTTATTTAAAAATATGGAACAGAGCTTAGTACTTTAATTCAATCTAATTCAAATAATTATATTGAAGTTTTTGGCTCTTGTTTTGAAACATGCGAACTCTTATGTAGCGTTGGAATCATATTTTTAAATAATTATATATATATATATATATATATATATATATATATATAGGATGTCCATAAAGTCAATAGAATCAACTGACGTGCTGGGGCTTCTTTTCCATATTTAGCTGTGTAATTTTTTCATGATTGAATTTCCGACTTTGTTTCGATAAACGAAGACACACGTATTGTCTGTTCATGTGGAATCGTCACTGTCAACCGTTTTTAGGTGTAATTTCTAGTAATTCGTTACTTGTGGCTTTAAACATAATGTCAATATTAATTGCGGTCTAAAACATAAAAAATAACATAAATAAAATTCGTAATATCATTAAAAGAACTTTAATAATGACATTGATATGCAACAAAAAATACTTGCCACGTATTCTAAGTTTTTCATAATGGCTTTTTTGAAATAGATTAAAGACTTTATGGTCACCCTGTATATACACATACAGAGACACACTCAGGGAGACATACAAACACAGACTCAGACATATATATATATATATATATATATATATATATATATATAAAATATATATATATATGCTAATGACAAATAGCACAACCGGTAGAACAGCTCTGAATTTCATACACGATGCAATTACTTGAACTCGTTGTAGTGCTTCTGGTGAGGACTAAAATGTATGTGGGGTGCGATGAATAAATTGTCGTTTAAATTCCACAAAAAAAAATACGAAAATAAAACTGACATCTCATTTTAACAGATATATTTACCAAAATTATACAAAAATATATTGAAATGCTAAAGAGTAAATTGATTCAATAAAATCGCCATCGTCTTCAGTCACAGCCTCCAGATGACTGCAAATCTTCTGAATTGTCTCCTTGTTTAATTTGGTGACTGCTGAAATTATCCTTGCCTTCAATTCAACTTTGGTGTGACTAGGAGTTTTGTTGGTCTTTCCATCAACACCACCCACACATACTAATCAAAGAGGTTGCAGTTTTGGGAGTTAGGTGGTGTAAGAGGTGATGTGGTCGCAGAAATTGTCTGAGAATCATGACTGGGTTCTCCGGTTTATGTTGCATGGTGCAGAGTCTGGTTGCCAGAGATAGAGTCTTCCAGTAGCCAGCCTCTTCACCCAGGGCAATATTACCTCCTCAAGGCACTTAATGTAGGCCCTGTGAGAATATAAATTAAGGTATAACATCGCCATCGCTATTGATCAAACCAAACACCATGCTTTTCCCTGGATATTTGGTTTTCATCAATTTGAGGACACAAAATCTTCTACACTGTCCACAGATTGACACCCAAGCACTCTGAATTATTCGTATATGTGATACCGGCGCGAATGCTAAGCAGTACTACAAGTCGTTTCCAAATTTATGGCAGAGAGAAATGAGTCATTGGGATCTTTTTTCTCACAGACGGTGCACAATTGTCACTAATGCAATTTGCAGTCGATAAAACAAAGAACAAGTATGCGTGAAATTAAAAATATTAAATGACTATACTTTACTCATTGCACTTGGTATCTATTATTAGTATAAGTTTTATCTCTGTTATTATATATTGAACACTGTTTCAATATCACCAGCACTCAATGTGTGCTACTTCATAATATATATATATATATATATATATATATATATGAATATTTTATTTTATTTTAGGATAATTACATCAACATGAGAATAAACGCTACATAATTGCAATCATGTTTCGATGTGTAACAAAACATCTCATCAGGCACTTTTTCACGTGAATGTGGTTTTAAATTTTAAATAAATTGTCTACTAACCAGTTATTTACAAACATCTGATGAGATGTGTTGGTACACATCGAAACATGATTTCATTTTTTGTAGCGTTTACTTTACTGTTGATGCAATTATCCTAAAATAAAAAATACAGCTCTACTTTCGCATTGAGCTCTCTTTCAAATTATTGTCCATCCAGCTCTTATCTCAAATAACAACTTAAAAGAGACTGTTTGACCAACACAAGGAATGTTAAAAGATTCATGTTAAAAAGATAAAGAATTAAAAAAAAAAAACAAATGAAAACGACAGACAAAAGTTCATTTTTTCCATCAATATATTCATTTCTGTAGTTCACTGCTGCCTGCAAGCAGAAATATTTCTTCTCCTGATGATGGCCATTTTGGCCGAAACTAGTCGAGGAATCTAAATGAAATAATAATAAAAAAAACGAAAGAATATTAATCTACAACCCAGTGTGTCTGAAGATTTTAATTTTTAATATTTTTTATTGTTCAATATATATATATATATATGTATATATATATGTGTGTGTGTGTGTGTGTGCGTGTGTGTGTGCGCGCGTGTGTGTGTGTGTGTGTGTGTGCGTGTGTGTGTGTGCGTGTGTTTATATGTACATATATATATATATATATACAGAGAGAGATTGTGATTGTGTGAGAGAGAGAGGAGATAGAAAATCACTGTGTAGTGTTGTTTCTTTCGTCACATATTAATATATATATATATATATATATATATATATATATATATATATATATATATATATTTATTTATTTGGTTTATTTATATATGGACTCAGTAAAATTCTTTTTCATTATCTTATATCCTCGACCTGAGAAGTTCTTGTTTTTCTCTGTGACAACACGTGTGTGGTCTATTACCACATACTTTTTTACCATCTTACCAAAAAAGACGTAACTCACACTGTTGTAACAACGATGATCACCACCAGTAAGAAGGAATACAAACAATAATAATAATAATAACAACAGAGACAGAGACAATATTTTCTCGTTCTCATAAAAGACGGGGGTTATTAAGTGCATATCAAGTCGCATGTGACGGTTTTGTTTGAAAGTCCCAAAATAACGAACTCGAGAAATGGTTAACGTGGGGGTGGGGGGTAGAGAGAACAAAGGACAAAGAGAAGGAAAGAGAAAACGAAAGAAAATGTAAATCAAAAGAATATTTAAAGAATTATAAAAAAAATAAAATAAAAAAGAGAAAAGTAATGAAAAGGGAATAATATCTCAGCGAAGATAGATAGAAAGAAATGAAATAGAAAAAGAGAAAGTATAAGAGGGGAAAAATGAATGAGAAAGAAAGAGAAAGAAATAATATAAAAGTCAAAGAAAGAAAGAAAAGATTATCAATAGAAGAAAAGCGAATGAATGAAAAAGACAGGATATGAAAAGTGAAGTAATAAAATTGAATGAAAATGTAATATCAAAACAACGAAATGAATGAAAACGAAAAAGAGAAATATTCTTAATAAGGAAAAAAATGAAAGAAAAATTCTTAGTAAGTGAAGAAAGTAAGTAATATATAGTGAATGAAAGAAAAAGGATGAATGAATATCAGAAAAAAATTATGAATAAAAGAGAAAGAATAAATATAAAAGAAAAAGGAAGAAATGAAGAAAAAGACAAGAGAAAAATATAAAAGAAGAAATAACTTAGTGAAAGCGAAACGGTACGGCAGAAAGAATATAAGAAAAGAAGGAAACAAAGAAATGATAGAGAAAGACAGAATATGAGTATGTGAAGAATTAAAGAAATACATAAGAAAGAAAGAAACAAGAAAAGAAAATAGTGCAAGAAAGTGAAAGATAGAATTAATATAATTAAGAGAAAAAGAAAGAGAAAGTGAAAAAAATAAAAATGAAACTAAAGGATATGGTAAGAGAAAAACAAGATTAAGGAGAGATAAAGTGAAAAAAGAAGGACACGAATCAAATAGAAAGAGAGAAAAAAATAAAAGAGAGGAAAGACAGAAAACAATGAAAAGAAATAGAGAAGAAAGAAAGAGAAAGAGAGAAAGCAGGAAAGGAAATAACAAATATAAATGGAAGAGAAAGAAAGAAATAAATGGAAGTAAAAAAAGAAAAGGAAACGAAAGAAAAAGTGAAATGGCGAAACAATAAGAAAAACGAAAATAAAAATAAAATGTATAAATGTCGCGAAGAATGTAAGAATAATATTTAAAAATTAACGACACCTACATGAAATATATCCTTATTTGAGATGAAATATCATATCTGTTGGTTCGAAACATTTTCTGTCCAATGTTCTCTTTATACGGTAAATCAAAATATCATTCACTTCACTTTCCAAGACTGTCCAACTTAAGAAGTGGATTTCAAATAATATGAATATATTACTGAAAATCTTCATTCGGTCCCATTTTACTATATATATATATATATATATATATATATATATTTACATAAATTATATTTACAGATTTAATATCAATAGAAAATGTTAATGGATTTTTAAACTTGAATATATCTACGTTATTTTGTTTTAATTCATAACTACTTATTTAATAAATATTCTGAATCATGCTTCAATGAAAAAAAGTTCAGTAGAATCTGACAAAGTAAATCTAAGACTGTCTATATTTCTGAGATGAGGTATTATCTGCACCACATTATTCCGACTATTGTCCTCATCTTTGTCGGCATATTTATTACAACGTCTCGGCCGTTGTTCGCTCCGGCCTTCTTCAGTATCTGTCTATATTTCTGAGATGAGCTATTATCTACACTACATTATTCGGATTATTGTCCGAATTTTTGTTGCCATATTTATTACAAAGTTTAGGCCGTTGTACGCTCCGGCCTTCTTCAGTATCTGTCTCTATTTATGAGATGAGGTATTATGTATACTATTTACATTATTCGGCCTATAGTGCTCATATTTGTTGCCATATTTATTACAACGTTTCGGCCGTTGTACACTCCGGCCTTCTTCAGTATCTGTCTATATTTCTGAGATGAACACTATTTACATTATTCGGATTATTTTCCTCATCTTTGTGGCCATATTTATTACAACTTTCCGGCCTCCTTCAGGTGGCTGGAATGTTGAGCTGAACCCTTTATTTCGTTCGCTGGGGTAGACTGTCCTAGTTCCACGTACCATATCAAATGGATGTCAGCTGACGTTGAGCTGGATTCTATCCTCTTTGAAGTATGTATATATATATATATATATATATGTGTGTGTGTGTGTGTGTGTCATAGGGCGACTAGACGTCTGAATGAATGCCTCAGGCCAGGATCAAAACCCAACCGATTTGGTGTGCGTCAGAGTTTCTACCACTGAGCTATCTCATTCAGCAGAGTGAAACAGCTAAATATAGCCTATTTTTTTTTACGAATGTAAACAAATGCCAATCAGCCGGAGTGCTCCATTTATTTTACTGAAGAGCTTCGCATTAACGCAAGTGGCAGTTGTTTATATAATTAGCTTATCACTCAACAGTACTCAATTGAAATATATTTTCAAGAGCTAAATTATGTCTTATATACACACACATAACGGGTGTAACAGCAAAATTGTACAATTGTTACATTAATCTCTGAACTGCTAGAAATGATTAAATATACTTACTGGAAAACTCCGAGGTTTATATAACACTATTCGACTCTACTTTGATGAATAAGAATGTATAATTACTCTCCAAGCTGAACAGAACTATCGTGAGGAAATCGATCAGAAACGAAAATGAGATGTCTTTTTTCACTGCTCTTTGGACTGTCATAGTTGAAACTGCTCTTTTCTTATGAATTGATTTGAATATTTTCTAATTGATCCCTTTAACTGTAAGTAGAAATGATGATCCCTCTTGCTGTTGTGACCTCTTCATCAACTTTTACTCTCTACTATTCCTTTTTCTAAACTTATTCAACGTTCTCTTGATGGTTCTTGAAGAGACTTTGAAGATGGAAGCCAAAGTATGGATGTTGTTACCATTACTGAAGGCCTGAATGATATTCTTCCTCTCACCATTGCTCAGTTAGGAAAACAGTGGGTCTGACACAAAACAATTTTAACCGGCTGTTTTTTTAGCTGAATTACTTCTAAAATTTTTTATTTTTACGCAAAATGTAGTCAGGTGGGGAAACGTCTTATCTGAAAACCTGGAAAAAAGAAACTCAAGTAGTCTAGTGAGGTTTTAGATATTAAACATTTTGGCGGATGGATAATTATGCTGTTACACGATTTGGACAATTTTATTTTATATCCGCGATGCGTATATATATATATATATATATATATATATATATATATATATATATATATATATATATATATATATGTGTGTGTGTGTGTGTGTGTGTGTGTATATATATATATATATATATATATATATATATATATATATATATATATAGGCATCTCCTTGAATTACGTCAGACCTCAGTTTCTATTATGCGTCGTATCGCGATTTTCCGTATAAGTCGGAACGTACCCTGGAGCTTAACGCAATACTAAATTAATAATCTAGGACAAAACAACGTATTTCTATAACATGTGTTAACATAATTAGGACTAAAAAACAAATGGTGGATATAAATGGTGTTTCATTTAGACGGATTATGTGTAAGGGTGTTTCATTAAGACGGATCAAAGTCAGCAGTAAATAAATCAGTGTTATTGGTGAAAATTGATTTATTTCTCTATTGGATCATGTTATTTAAGTCATGCCAATTATGTATGAAAAATAATATCATCCAAATGTCCTCCAAGGCTTTGGCGGGAAACCTCCACTAGAGAGTCAAAATTTTTGAGGACATCACTGCATAGTTAATCCTCGATCTCATCAGTATGCTTTATTATCTCATCCTTCAGATGTTGAATTGTTGCTGGCTTGTTTGCATAGATATCACTTTTGAGATTACCCCTAAAGGAAGAAATCTAAAGACGTCAAGTCGGACGATCGTGATGGCTAATTGACGTAGCTGTTTCGAGAGATGATACAACCTGGGAACATCTCATTCAAATTCTGTTTGAACATCCATTTCCGTAATACGCTCCGATAACTTTAAGACGTTGTTAATCTTTCCATGGTTGAAATTGCCAAAGACTTTAGTTGTTAAATCTGAAAAAAGATCATTAGACGCTTAAACTTAATTCACATTTAAAATCGCTCCATTTTATTGGAACACACTTTATTTTCCGCTATGCCGTTTCCATCGTATGTACGAGGCGAACTGTATAAATCGAAACAAGATTAATGGAAATTGCGTCGTAACCACGAATCGTCGTAGGTTGGGACAGTCGTAACCTGAAGAGATACTGTACGTATTCTGTCCTTATTTATATACATTCATTTTTTTTTATTTCTTCTTCTTTTTCTTTCATTCATCCACGTTACACACAGTCACATATACATAATTTATGATTACTACTTATGCTTTTTTTCAAAATTTATGGTAATTGATTTAAAAGCTTCAAAAATTATAAGAGCTACGCAGTTATCCGAGTAAGCATTTGTCTTGAAACGGAAATATTCAGGGACGAAATCGTCTGGTACCTAAATGTCCGGGACACATATGTCCAATATGCAACTGTCCTTCCTCCTGTTAAGGGACAAACCACTGGGAAACATATATTTCTTCATATATATATATATATATATATATATATATATATATATATATATATATATATATATATATATATATATATATATTCTGTATGTAGGCATAATTCAATACATAGACACACTCAAACACAGAGAGACACATATTCACGCACACGCACATCCACGCTTGCGCACACACACACATACATGAATAATGACAAAAGGAAAAGTTATGTTCATATTGTCCTTTTACAGATATAATTTATCTGAATTGTTTAACCCACCCACACACACACATATATATATATATATATATATATATATATATATATATATATATATATATATATATATATATATATATATATATATATATATATGAGAGTGAGAGTGTCAAAAGAAATTGTGGCTAGTGAATGTGCGTGTGTACGTGTTGCATCCGAAAATTTCGATGTTCGAACCTCAAGAGTGTCGGCTAATATTGTCTTTATTTCCTATCTATACCAGATACATTCAATCCATAGACTGATGACATGTTCGCGTTCCCAGTTCCCTCGTAGAATTTTGTTTTCATTCCAGCCGTTCCTGTTGAGTAACTGGTAGAACCGTATTCTTGCAAAAAAAAAAAAAAGCAAAAATACGTTGTCGTTTTGTTCGCAGATGTTTGTGCTTCGCTGTGTATAAACTTTAGTGGGAGATGTTTTGTCAGCAGGAATTGATTCCCTTTTACGGAATTTTGTTACTATCCGACCACTCATTTCACTCATTTCAGAGTGACTGCCGGCAGACGTTCAAGATTCTTCCTTCTGGCTAATTCTGTGTAGGTCGAGTTCAGATGTAAATTTTTTTTCCTAAAACAACAGCACTCATTCACTCAAGAAGCCACAGTCCCTTGAGAATCATTAAAAACGTCTGCGCAGAAATTTGTGTCGATCATTAGGCGTGTTTATATCTTTGAATGATTTGGGGTTTTGCCCGATATTATTACATATATTCAAATCTAACAAATCTTCCATGCTTTCACTCTCTATATGTTGGTACGTTTATTTTTTCAGCCTCAATGACTCTATTTCTCTACCTACCTATCTATCTATCTCTCATCCTTCTCTCTCTCTCTCTCTATATATATATATATATATATATAAACGCACACACACACACACACACATATATATATATATATATATATATATATGAGAGCAAAAAATAATTCCTCAACATCAAGGATAGTCCATTTCAAGCCGTTCTGTTCGAAGCTATCATCAGCACCTAACTACGTACAGAACGGCTTGAAATAGTCTATCCTCTTTATTTAAGTAATATTTGTTATTTTTTTTTTTTTTTGCTGTAAAAAATACAAATACTCTGATATAAAAAATACATCGAGCTCTCTGTGGATCAGTTTTAACTTATATTAGTAGAATTCACCCAGATTATATACCAACGGATCGATTACCTGTAATATATATATATATATATATATATATATATATATATATATATCAAAGTATATAATTGGTATACACGGAATGAATTCCAACAACCAACAATTACTATTCTTAAAAGAGTACTCAATACAAAGTAGAGCAGATATAATTATTTTTATAATAATTAAATAATTTTATAATAATTAAAGAGTGCTCAATACAAAGTAGAGCAGATATAATTATTTTTATAAAATTTATAACATAAAGTATGTTATAAAATCACTACAAAATAGCCATTTGGCTATTTTTGTAGTGATTTTATAACATACTTATGTTATAATTTAGGTTATAATTTATGTTATAATTATTTTTGTAGTGATTTTATAACATACTTATGTTATAATTTTTTTATAAAAATAATATATATATATATATATATATATATATATATATATATATATATATATATATATGTATGTATGTGTGTATAAAAGTGGGCACTGAAATCAACACCCAGAGGGGACAGTCTGTTTTATAGTAAACGAAATCGCCAGGCATGAAACTGAATTTATTTCTTTATTTGAATGTTTCTATTTACATACGCTGTATCCTTGATATTGAGCAATATAAACTTTAAATACAGCATACCTTAAAATTACATTTTATCACACACACGCACACACAGACAGACACACACAGACACATGCACAGACATACACAGACACACGTACACACACACACACATATATATATATATATATATATATATATATATATATATATATATATATATATATATATATATATATATTGATTATTTTAATATTTCTTTTTAATATTGCTCTACTTTGTATTGAGTCTATTTTAAATTAAATGTTAGGAAGGTTGGAATTGTACTCTATTTGTTCTCATCTTACGTATACATATATATATATATATATATATATATATATATATATATATATATCATACTTACATATATATATATATCACATTTTATATATATATATATATCATCTTACGCATATATATATATCATTTTATATATATATATATATATATATATATATATATATATATATATATATATATATATATAATGACTATATATATATAATGACTAGCTATTCTAAATTTCCAAGCACACTCACCTGCAACGGAGTCAAATTAATCTCCGTCGCAGGGGTCACCTGTGTTCTATAGTACTACTAAGCTGACTGGCCCTTAGTTACTGTTTCTGGGAGAGAGAGCGTAATCTGCTGCGATCACCAGTTTAAACAATGCTAGTACGCACAATATCTCGCTCACGATGACTTAAGATTTTGTGCTAGCACAATCATCGACGGCCTACAAACAGTTCTATCTACTCAATTTCACTCACAATGTTGTAATCAACTCGCGCAATGTTTTTCGGGTGCATTCTGGGACCAACTTATCAGACAGATAACATCAGGAAGTCATCTTCCTGACAAATCGACTATAGTGAGATTCGAACCTATGCCTGCTGGCCGGAAAGCGAACATTCTAACCACTCTGCTTTAAAATGTACAATATTTATCGGAGGAAGAGCCCTATGTGTTATCAATACAAGAGAAAACTTTAAAGAAACTGCAAAGATTAAAACCTGTCACGCTCTGGCTAGAGACTTGAAGAAAATACGGATCATGACTGTTGAATTAATTTCTACAAGAATTCCCACAGAAGTTTGGAATAGAAAGCAAGAAGAAAGGACTAAACTTCAATTTTAAGAAAACAGAACGCATGGTAGTCAAAAAAAAAAAAAAGACAGCCCAACATGAGAATTACAATTTGGGGACAACAAAATCAACCAAATAAAAGAAATTGAAATTTGAAGTAATTCTTTTGACAGAGGACGGGAAATATGATACCGAAATCGGAAGGCGAAACAGTGAAAGATGCCTTCTAAACGCTAAGCAAAGTATTAAGAAACCAGAACATTTCGTTAGAAGCAAAGAAAAGATTACTGAACTGTTATGTAATATTAGTACTCCTATATGGCAGTGAATGCTGGAGAATCTCTTCGCAGATTGAGAAGGGATCTAAGGCAACAAAAATACGGTACAAACGAATGCTGAAAATCACATAGGCTGAATAAGTGAGCAACACGGAAGTCTTCGAGAAAATTGAAACTTAAGAGGCATACATAGCATCAGAAAGAGACAGGTAGAATTCTAGGCAACATAATGAGAAAAGAGGACTTAGAACATTTAACATGTCATATTGAAGGTTTGGTTTGGTTTGGTTTGTTTTACGGCATATCAACCTCAATGGGTTATTTAATGCCGACAAAAGTTTTATTGCTGGTAATGCTTTTCTTCAAAAATCTATTTCTGGTCATAGTTTTTCCAAAGTATGTATAGTTGTTTATATTGCTGGTATTTTTTTAAAAGTATTGCTGATAATAATTTTTCCTTAAAAAATTATTGCTGGTAATAATTTTTTTTATTACAAAGTATTTCTGGTATTAAAACTTATTTTTACACAAGTTTGCGTGTTAACTATTTGCCCATATCTGGGACCCTACCAGGTGCTACCAACCCGGGTCAGGGTGAACCTGGGTACACCAACAATTAAGAGGCGGTTCAACGCTCCTCAAAACCTCCTGATCAGAGGCTTTGCTGTTTGATGTAGTTTATCGTCTTACCCAGGACTCGGATATAGTTTATCGTCATATCCAGGACAGTCATATTGAAGGCAAGTGTGGCAGAGGAAAGCAGAGCATAACCTACCTAACGGTGTAAATGTTTAGCAGAATGTTGATAAAGAGAAAGCAAAAAATCAAACTTTACTAATAGCTATGAAAGACAGGAAACTTTGGAAAGCCATGATCGCCCATTATTTGAAAGGACACGGCAGATAGAAGTCATAGCTTTTCTTGGAACGCCACCTAGAAATCTGAAAAAGCATTTAAGCAAAATTGGAATTGGTGCCAAAGTTGTAGGCCTCAAGAAAACTAGCATTAATTACTCTGCGAGCATTCCCCAAAATGTTCTTGATTTGAGAGGAGCGTTGTTGACACTATGACAGAAGAGTTGAATTTCCATTGACCACATTAATGTGCAACATTAACAAAATATTTCTTATTTCATTAAATATAGCGTTGCACCCGTTATTCTTCTGTCGAGGACCACCCTTGGAAATCAACACCCGAAGTCGTTTTCACTTATCCGAGCTATTAGCACCATTAGCAAATACGCAACCTCTTCAACACCAAGGCACAATAGATATCGTTATTACTAGTCTGATGTTAGTCTTGCACAAGGTCATGGAATTTGGGGTACTATAATAACCTAACTACGCATGAATCCTGGTCTGTTATCATGTAAGTAGTCGTTCTTGCGCGGATTAGCGAATGATCGCTCAAACGAGTTTAAAGAATCTGTTCATCTAACAAATTATGCAGTGTTTCTAGTATCTCAGCAGATTTTTCTCGCCTTTATCGAAATCACATTTTTAGAAAATATAGCAATTCCTCTTCGTCTTGATACTTGTAACTTGCTTCTTTCTTACTCAAATCAAGTAGCATCATTGATATGTCTGTTTACTCAATCAAAATGGAATATCCATTAATTATTAGGTATTGACAGGAGACATTAAACACTTTAATCTTGCTTTATATTCTTCCTTTTTTCTTCCTTTCTATCTTTCTTTATTTATTTATTTTTTCTTACTGAAACCAAGTAGCCTCTTTGATATGTCTTTTTACTCAATCATATTGGAATATCCCTCAATTATTAGGTATTGACAGACGTTAAACCTTCTATCTTACCTTTTTTTCTTCACTTTTCGTCTCTTTTTTTCTCCCCTTTTTCTTTCTTTCTTTTATTTTCTCACTGAAATCAAGTACCACCTCTGATATGTTACTTCCGTATATTAGCGAAGTTAAAATCGAATTATTAGAGATTGGAGGGCTGTAACGATCGGATTAAAGAACTAACTAACGAAAGACAGGCAGAATTATTATAATTTGGTAGTAATAAGAAATTAAAATATATTTTATTATAGTGAATTCAAAATGTATATTATTATATAAATATATATATAAATATATATTTACATATATAAATGTGTATAAGTATGTATTAAAGTATAAAGATCTATATTTGCGCGTAACTGATATATTTCATCTCCAACACCTGTAAGAAAACACCCCTCTCCCTTAAAATCCCCGATCAACAACTTATGAGTGATGACATTTTAGGATTCCCTTAAGAGGGTGTCTCTTATCAAATAGATTAGATTCGACATTACGTTTTGTTTGCTCTTATCGACAAATACAAAGTAGCGTTGTCCTTCTAAGGCCTGGGACAGAAAACCATCTTATCGAGTGTCACTGAAGATGTCATAAAATATTTTCAATGGTTAACACAATGAAACGAGATAAAAGAAGTAGGTCCTTGCCGTACAATTACAAGATGCTATTCATCAAGATTAGATTAGTTTGACACAAGGCTATGAGCATTGAGAATAGGCATTCGTCAAATGCGAGATATCATAGATCTGTGCGAGAAGATTTTTTTTTGAGAGAGAGAGAGAGAGAGAGAGAGAGAGAGACCGGTAGTTGCCCATGCAGCACGTTTCCCCTTCCCACACCACCGATGAGGCGAAAGTCAATTGTCGCAGGAGTGGGAAGTGTCTTCTTGACATGAAATCGTACTCTTATTCTGTTTGCCAACCATGGTTACAGAGCCCGGATTCCTCTACTAATTTTATCCCTATTTAGAGTTTTTTCTACTCCGAGGACCGGTTACCACCCAAGGCTATAGAATCCAGTCTGTCCTGTTATTCCTTCATGTGCCATATTTTTTAGATTGACACTTCAAGATGCTTTTATTTTGATACATTTTGAAGATCTTTAAACATACATTACATTACAATCTACAGGGACTGCCATGTCAATAAGAAAGCGCATTCTGTTTTGGGGTCTTTGAACAGGATTTTGGGACGATTACCTATGATTGGTGTGTCTGTGTTTATTATAAAGTCCCATAGAATTGTTACATGTACTAATCTATAAACGGATCTGGATGATATTCATACCAGTTTCTTTCAGTTTCTTTCCCGTAAAAGTTGTAGATGTTCCAGTGCAAATATCGGCTCACTTTATCATATCAAGTTTTATAACTAGAGTGTGCTAACACTTTGCAACCTGAAACAAGATGGTCAATTGTTTCTGGATATTAATCACAGAATCTGCATTTTAGGTTAACAGAGTTCTTCAGTATGTGTGCTTGGTAATTTCTAGGTAATAAGCGTTAATCCTGTGCAGCAAGAATAAAACCTTGGGCTTAAGCTTTTAACACTGCACTACGGAATCCCTGATGGGTACGGGGTTTGTTTATATTAACGTATTTGGCGCGATCAAGGCATTGACCGTGAAGAGGCTTATCTTGCCATTATTTCTGCATTGGTACATTAGATTTGCTTTATTTATTAGCTTCATTGCCGCTCTAGTGGGTATTTTACGCTTTATTTGCACTCCTTCAGCCACTTGAAATTCCATCTGTAATTTTCGGCTTGCTTTTTTACCGAATAAATTTTTCATATATATATATATATATATATATATATATATATATATATATATATATATATATATATAGTTTACACTTGGAATTACGATACCTTTAGTAAATGAGAATTTTCACGGAATTTTAATTTTAAAATTCGCTGGATTTTTCAAACCGTTTCGACTATCGGCTTGTAGTTTACTGTTTATTTTGAGAAAGAAAAATAGAGGGTGTGTAATTGGATACCTATTGGGAGGTGAAGTGGGGAAGCAGAAGACATCGTTACTGGAACCATATTATGGGGGTTGGAGAGCCTAGTTTGGGCGGGGGGGTGCTGCCCTATATCCTAATGGTCACACGGTCAAAGTTTAATTCTCCTGCAATTCACGGAAATTAACGAAAATGCATGCGTTTGTTCCCGTCAATAATACCTATTCGTATAGCTGACTGCCTCAACCCACACTTAGGTATCTTATAGATACACTACAAGCCGATACCAGAAACAGTTTGAAAAATCCTGCGAATTTTAAAATTAAAATTCGTAGGTGAAAATGATCATTTACTAAAGATATCGTAATTCCAATTGTAAAGGAAAATTTGCTCTGTTTATTGTGAATAAATATATAGCGCTCTTTTGTCAGTTTTAACACATATGTTGTTTTTCTATGTTGTGTTAATAGGACTCGCCTGGATTATACCAACTTGTTACTACGTATATATATATATATATATATATATATATATATATATATATATATAATCTCTCCTGCCTGACCCCCCCGGGTAGTAGAAACCGTTCTTAGATCGGACGTTCTTTAGGCCATCTTATTTCTTTCATGTCCTTTGACAGATCGTCATCGAGTCTTCTGTAGTTTCTATATATCTTTAAATAGCAATCGTTGTGGGGTTTTTTTTAAAGACAGTTCTAGTTGAACTAATCCTTTGTCTCCTTCGCATTTGGACACATACAGACGATAAATATCAGCCTTAATATGATGCATGCGGTGGTAAGTGATAAGTTTTCTCGTTTTAATACCCATTGTCTTAATATCAGCTATGATCCAATTAAGGGACAGGAAAAAGTGTTATAGCTGATAATCTGTTTTATTTTTAATCTATATCTATTGAGTGAGCTTCTGTAATTCTCCCTTTCTTCAATGTAACTTTTGCACATTGATCTAATCCGTAATCCATACCGATATTATCACTAAAACATTTTACAGTATTGCTGATATCCGTCAATTGATTGCTGCCTTTGGCAAAGTGTTTGATATCAGCCATGTATAATAGGTGAGTAAATACTTCCCTTTTCTATTTTTTCTCCATATTTAATACTGTTTATTTCATACGAAAAGGGGGATTAAAGAGAGGCAGGACAGAAAGCGTGACAGGGAGTCTCCTGGAAAGAATCCTCGTCGGATACTAAAACAATTGAAAGTGGCAGAACTTTCGGTGTGATTTAGGAATGATGCGGTTTACCACAGTTCCATGTTATATGTAAGGAATTTTACTATCACTAACGTACATTTCTAACGCTTTAAGGATCCCAGAGTGTGGTACAATATAAAAGGATTTACGATAATCTATCAAAGATTTCATGAGATTAATACCTTTTTCCCTTCAATTGTCCAGGATAATGATAATATCAAATTTCAGGGAAAAAGGTAGAAAATATTTAGTGGTTGATCTTTGCAACCAAATGAATCTCATTGAAATCCCTTCTGTTCCAGTGGAATAATTTTGTTTACATCGAGATAAGATTAAGTACAGTACGCTCGGAGAGACCTGATCAATTTATATGCGAGGGACAGACATGTTATTGGTCTATAATTTTTCGGATTTTCATTTTCTTCCGTTTTTGGTAGGAGGTATATAATACCTTCAGTGATTCATTCTGTATCGATAAAGTTTACTTAAGAGTTTTATGGATTGATGTCAGATGATAGAGCCAAAAATTGTGTACTTTTCATTTCCTGGGAATTCCCATTTTTGAAATTTCGTTAGGGCTTGCCTAACATTATTTTTGGTTATATCTATATTTCCATTTGTGGGGCACCTCGAGGAGGTGTAATGGTTAGCAACCTTATCGCGTTAGAACAATTACAACTGAGTAGTGAGTTCGAGCCTCACTGTGTGTCCCTTACTATCGGCCTTGTGCCAAATCACTGCTGCGCTTGGAAAATTACTATATTTCCATTCGTAAACAGTTTTATTCTTCGTTCTTTCTTGTTCTCATTTGGGATTAAATTCGTTTGGGCTGTTTCAAATATTCTTCCAAATTCTTTGATTTCTGGTGTGTATACATTTCTTTCCGGGTCCCGACATCAGAAATGGCATCATGATATTTTCCACTGAGCAATTAAAAACACACACATACATAATTTACATGGATAAAGCCCTTTGTAATGTGTGGGCTGTACTCGTGAGAATTTTTTTTGTATTTCTTTAAGGCATGGACTGCCAGGAATTCCTTCAATGAGTCTAGTGGAATCTTGTCTAATCAATCCGAAGACTCCAACTACAACAGGAATTGTTTATATCCTCATGTGCCACATTTTGAGATTTCGATTTCAAAATCCTTGTATTTTTATAGCTTTTTGAAGATCTTCAAAGATACACTGCAATAGGCAGAGACTGCCATACCAATAAGGAGGCAATTTTTTGTTTGCGGTCTCTAATAACGATATCTGGCCGATTGGTCTGTATTATTATTATTATTATTATTATTATTACGTGGCTAAAGATTTAACTAAATTAATTGCAATCACGTAAAAAGTAATTATTTTATGATTTTTTGATAACATTAATAAGTAAACAATGGAATGAGATAAAACATATGAAGCAAAATTTAATCCTTCA
This sequence comes from Acanthosepion pharaonis, assembly GCA_903632075.3. Classification (NCBI taxonomy): domain Eukaryota; kingdom Metazoa; phylum Mollusca; class Cephalopoda; order Sepiida; family Sepiidae; genus Acanthosepion; species Acanthosepion pharaonis. Next base: position 1,223,102 of record CAHIKZ030000569.1, read on the forward strand.
TAAGTCCTTCATAAGCGCAGCAATTTTCTTTCTTTTTTTTTGAAAGACGTGAAGAACAAATATTTGAATTGAATGAAAACATAATTAGATGTATATTTACTTGTAGAACATTTTGCACGTCGTCAAAGACATTTCCGCTGCACAACATTTTAGCATCAGTCGACCACAATCAAATAGCGACAGAAAGTGAATCTAATATTTGAAGTCATCTGACATTTCTTCCTTTCTAGATTTCGTTACGAAGCAAAAAGCGTGACTCTAATAGTAGACACAAGATTTCGTTCGATGACCTATATAAAAACTGTTTATACGTGTAAATAAATATCTTTAAAATTATTTCGAATTTAACCATGCATAAAAAAGACTTGTACGCTCTACCGCAGCTGGATGGAATCAAAAACGATATTTGATGTTATGCGAATAATAAGAAGAAGAAGAAAAAAAAGAAGAAGAAGTAGAAGAAGAAGAACAACAACAACAACAACAACAACAACACAAAGAAAATAATATTTTAAGTGAACTAGTTGTTTTAGCTGAATTTCAGTACCAAGAAACATTTGTTTAATTTAAATTTAATTTTTTGAAAGACTGAAATACTTCTTGGAATTCATTTTAATACATCTAGAAACGTTAGTGTTTCTTCATTTTATTAGTAGGTCGTAACAAATCCACCATCATTTGTTTACAAATGCAAAATTGTCAAGAAGTAATTTTATACATATATATATATATATATATATATATATATATATATATATATATATATATATATATATATATAATTTTATTATATAGAAAAAACAGTTTACTCACTACAAAGTTGCAACTTTGTTTCGGTATATTTTAATTGCACGCCGACTGGTGAGAACCAAAAATTATAAAAAATAATTATCGCTCTACTAACGGTATCGAACACTTTTTTGAATTAATGCTGTGAACGTTAAAATTTATATATTACTTTCGTTATTTTTGCATCGTGTGTATATATATGTGTGTGTATGTGTGTGCGCGTTTGTGTGTGTGCGCGCGTGTGTGCGCGCGTGTGTTTGTGTAAATTATTTTCAGTGTATCTGTAAAGGAACAAAATGAATAAAAAGATAAGAGGAAAGCTATTCGTAGCCATTGCGTTTCGTCCTCTTACATTATCAAGAAAAATGTGGAAAAAATACGTCGGCTAAGAATAGTTTTTCCTCTTGTCATTTTAGTCATATGTATATGTGTGTGTGTGTGTGTGTGTGTGTGTTTGTGTGTGTGTGTGTGTTGTGTGTGTGATTTGTTTGTTGAACAGCATAGCAACGACATATGGGTCATACCGAAATTTAATTTTCTTGGTAGCTTGGAAGTATAAATTATAATATATGTTGTTCTGATTTCACAATTGATACTCAGCTTTTTTTCATATACATGTTTGTGTTGACATAATTACTAGAGGCAGTGTTATGTGTGTTTCATGTTGCAGATTTATTGAAGTTATATTCTGCAATGCAGTTTGATTTCTTTAAGAAATTGTCAGATATTAAATAGTTTCATGTTAGTTGCTTAGTAGTATTGTTAACGGATTTGGTTGAAGTCGCAACAGTTGTTAGTATGTGCGGATTGGTGGTAATTTTATACAAACATATATTGTTGTACATTTTTTATATAAAAATGAATTCTTGGCAATTTTACTATAATGTAAATCTATTTTTTTCTTTTTAACTTTTATTATGTTTCCTTTATGTTTGGGTGTGTTGCCTATTTATCCATAGCTGTTACCCTAACAGGAGCTACCACCCCGGATCAGAGTGGGCCTGGGAATATCATTGAAATTAAGAGCTGATTCCACACTCTTCAAAACCTTCAATCACACAATCATGCTGCGGATGTCGTTTATCGTTATACACAGTATAGTCGATTGATCTTGTTTAGTGGTATATCAGCCTCTATGGGTTATTAACACTGAAATCTAAATATTTTGAAAATAATTTTATGGCTTCAGTTAAATATACTTTGAACGCAATTTTATGCCTGCAACCATAGATAAAATATATTGTTAGTAATTTTAGTATAAATATCTATTTTTCTAATTCCATACTGCACAGTTTGCCCATTTCATCCTAACAGGTGAGAACACCCCGTGTCAGGGTGTACTCGGGAACAACGGCAATTAAATGACGGTTCAAAATTCCCAATCTCCCGATGAGAGGACTTGATACCGGATAGAGTTTATCGCCATACCTGGACTATATATATATATATATATATATATATATATATATATATATATATATAAATTCATCAAAATACAGGATGTTTCGCAGTATCATAGCTTATGAATGTGTCTAGACAGATGATTGCGTCAAGCCCGGATAGAAACCACTAGGTCATAAGTGCACGCGAGGGAGAAAGCGATTTTTAACACATTATATACAAGATGTATGCATCACCGGCTACCAGAGTGCTCAATTCATAGCGAAGAGCTTAGCATTAATCAGCAATACCAGCCAGCAAATTTCCTTTCTTCTAAAACTGCTCAACCTGCGAAAGGAACCGTAGTAATTCACAGAGAGAGTGCTTCGCTGTATCACAACTCTCTCTCTCTCTCTCTCTATATATATATATATATATATATATATATATATATATATATATATATATATATATATATATATATATATATATATATATATATATATATATATATGCTGTTCCATCTACCCAATTTCATTTGCAAGGCTCATTTGCAAGGCTTTGGTTGTTATGTTTTTAAGGCATTTTCCAAAAGCGCCTCGCTTTGGGATCGCCTCCCCAGGCCGATATAATTCAGGAAGTCACCCTCATGACAAATTGACAATGGTGGCATTGCGGTTACTATGAAATTACAAGGCAACGAGTTCGGGAGTTTCAGAGTGCCGGCGTAGTTCACCAGATTGATCAACCCAGATTTTGCTCTCCGACTCCGAGACTGCAACCATGGTCTGCTGAGCATATTTAAGGTAAAAGCACAATTGTCTCTGTATGTTGAGCGCGTGTGTGTAACAGGGATTTGCTAGACCCTCTCCTAGACGTGTGTACTCGAAACGAGTAGCCAGTTATATATATATATATATATATATATATATATATATATATATATATACAACACACACACACACACATATATATATATATATATATATATATATATATATATATATATATATATATATAATTGTGTACATTTAAGTAACATATTTTCATTCAAACAGGTTTGTTTAAATAATTTAGATATTTCTTTAAGCATTACGCCCCGAGCAAGCGGGGAAACCACTAGGACGCAGGGGGGGGGGTTGCAGAAGTTTTGGAGCGAGAGCAGATAGGAGTGATAGAAGAAAGGATAAGGAGAAGGATAGTGGATAGATCAAGGTAACGGGAGATGTCGCTATTAGTTTTCGTTGTGATCCTTTCAAGTGAATTTATGATTGTTGATATATATATATATATATATATATATATATATATATATATATATATATATATATATATATATATATTATCGTCCCATCATAACCCAAATCTGCACTTCTGTTTATCAATTACCTAAAATCATCAATCTAGACATTACTCCACATGCCTAGTAAATACAAATCTGAAAAACACAAACACTTAATAATGAAAACTTAGCTTCAATTTATGTTGAAAATCTATTTATTAATGTCCCAGATAGATAAAATGATTGATATAAATATAACTGATATTTACCTTAATCTATCTCTTCCCCCACTAAAAATCAAACCTAATATATTATGAAATCTACTTTTGACTTTTACTGAGGTTCCTTTTATGACCATCAAAATAACATCTACGTATAACGTAATAGTGTTTCCATGGTTTCAGCTCTGGGACCAACGTTTAGTAACATCTACATGGCTAACCTTGAAAATAAGATATTTAATACTACTAAAAACCCTCCATCTTACCTAAGATAAGTATATGATATTCTTATCTTAGTTAAACACTTACATGAAATACATGAACTGCAAAAAATATTTAGTAAATGTTCTATTCTTATATGAACTTAATATTAATAATAGAATCGCTTTTCTTGGTGTATTGACAGACATTTTCTACACCACCTTATAAAGAAAAAACAACAAGCACAAAAAATAACATTTACACTTTAAACTATAAAATGAATGCTCTGATTATTATAAAAAAGCTATTATACAAATTTGATAGATCGTGAAAAAGTTAACTCCTCCACGAAAATAAATTTTATACCATGAATTAAAAAACATTAAACAAACACTCATTAATTTTTCTAAGGCAATTCACATTAATAATGACTTTCCTAATTACATCGTTGAGGAAAAAATTAGACCTGCTGTTAGAAATATTAACAAGAATAAGAAAAAGAACAAAACACTTCCTCAAATAACGTTAAACATATCAACCTACTATATCTTAATCAAATGCATTCTTTTTTAATCATTTCACCCCAAGCAAGGCGAGAATACCACTAGTATGCAGGGGGTTACAGAGAGTGAAAGAAAGAGAAATATTGGGTATAAGGTGGATTGAGGAAACGATACAAGATGAACGGCGTTCAAGACGACAGAATATAGCTATTGACTTTGCATTTAAATTTTAGTTTTTAGTGAAGCAAGTAAACGGAAGCGACTTCCACCATCGGGAGGTGCGTGAAAAGAAACTGTTGGAGTAGAAGAGCCGGTTATATTTCAACTATTTCAATAGTAAAAGGGTGAGACTTAGATGCCAACCATGTCACAAGCTTAAAATTATGCAGTCGGAGCACCAGTGAAAAAAGCTCTTCAGTGCAGTTGCCATGAAAATATTTGTAGCAAAGGCAAAGGGAAGCCATATCATTTCTGTGAGAAAGTGACTGTTAGTCGAGATGCCAAGTCAGGATCGATTACATTGCAGATACTTATTTAAATTTTGTCAAGAACCTCGAAATAACTAACAGCAGCACCAGACCAAATATGATAATATTTCATGCATGGGCGAATGGAAGATTTGTAAATCTGCAACATAGACTCTGTCGCAATGAACTGACTTTCCTTGCAACTAGTGTTTAAATGTAGATGTTCCACTTCAACTCCAAAAAAGTCGGAGTGTGACACTGTCCAAAAAGGCGAGCATCAACCCTGCTGAAGGCAGGCAGCTAAGTTTCTCTATGGTGGTTAAATGAGAGCAGTTTCGTTTTGGTGGCATTAAAATTTACAAGCCATTTCCTGCCCCAGTTAACCACTGATTAGAGGTTCTTTTTAAAGAAAAGCGGCCAGGTTAACATTGTCAGCGCTAACTTATTTGCTATTGAGACAGGAGTAAATAGTAGAGTCATCTGCATAAATGTCTACTTGGGAACTGAAGACATCAGGAAGATCATTGATGAAGATCAGAAACAGCGTAGGACCCATGATAGAGCCTTGAGGAACATGCGTGTTCGTGTGAAAGTATCTGCAAGCGAGCCCATTCAGAACGACCTTCATTTCACGATTTGATAGGAATGATTGGATTAAATCAAACAATCGTCCTGTAATACCGATGCCCTGAAGCTTACGTAGAAGACCAGAACGCCAAACCCTATCAAACGTCTTTGAGATATCGAGAGCCACAACTCGGGATTCGCCGTTATTATCAAGAACTTGATATACATGTTCAGTGATGGCCGTATTCACGGCAGCGGTAAACGGTGCAGAACGGAAGCTATATTGTTTGGCACAGATTTGGTCGTCAGAGGTAAGAGGCTTAAACACTTCAGCTTTGGTTAAAGCCTCGAATACTTTGCCGAAAAGTGGTAAGAGAGTAATAGAAAGCCGCGTGGAAATAGTTGTAGAGTTTGAAAAGAACTGGAGGCAGCTCGGTAGCACATTTCTTTAGGACAACGGCTGGGATCGTCACCTCTGCTTGACTTATAGGAGCCTAATTTAGAAATTATGCCCGAGACTAGTAACGGAGTTATGCGCATATCCCTCAGTCGAGCCGCTGGTCTGGGTTTTTGGGGAAACAGGACTGGGTATTCCAAATAAGTCGAGTGTTGAGTTGGAAGAGAATTTCCGAGCAAAGCATTCAACATTATCTCCTGTAGATGTCAGGACTTCGAATTGTTTGAATTGAAGAATGATTAGGGATTTGCCGCTCTTCAGCGCACTCTTGTAGATTCGCCATCAATCTCCAGAAAAGAACCTGCGAGATGTTATACGTTGTTTCATTAACAAACATTAACTTCCCTGCATTGAGGACATGTTTGCACTCGTTACGAGCAGAGACAAAGAGACGTCTGTTGCAATCAGACGTGCCGCTCTTGTACAGCTGGAAGAAGAGATTCATGTGAACTATTTCGACCAGGCAATGCAGGTGAGATCCAAGGAGATGAACGCGGTTTAACTTGATATTTCCTTGCTGCAATGCTGTATATATGGGAGCTTTCAACCAGGAGGAGACTTTTCATGCGCATTTTTCAACAGGATTATTAAAAACTTCATTCCAAAGGACATCACGAAGGAAATTATGAACAAGTCCCAATCTGCTTGTTGATAACAGAAAGATATTCTGTTGGTAGGAGGTTCTTGGCTGGTTAGCGGATGAGAAGATGTTTACCGACATTACTGCGTAGTACAAGAATCAGGCAGGTAAAAAAGAGATCGAGTAGTGAAGCGTGTCCGTCTGGGTTACTGCGGAAACGCGTGGGGAAATCACCCACTTAGGTGAGAGATTGAGAAGTTAAGGGTTTCCATGCCAGCGAGGTCAGTGACAAAGTGTTTAAGCCACCTGGCATGGTAGGCATTAAAGTCACCGAACGCTAATATATTTGAAAACAGTTGTAGGGTTATGGCCTTGTCTATATCATCAGAAACAAAATTATCTATCGCACAAAGGGCTTGAGAGGAAGGTGGACGGTTAAGAAAGAAGACATAGCTGACTGAGTTATGTAGAGGGAAACGGAGACACCTTTAAGAATGGTGAGAAGATTCAAGAGAGTTTTCCCTAGCCAGCGGGAGATATTCGCGGATATAAACTCTCAGGCCATGCATGTAGACATTAGAGTCCTGCATAAAGAGAGCAAGGTAGGCAGGAATCGAGAAATCAGAGGAGGGGATTGAAGAGTTAAGATTAGTTTTGCAGAGAGCCGGGATGTTTGCAGACATTCCGAAGAGGAACAATTCCACACTGTAGAAGTTAGTACCAATACCATGAATGTTGGAGAAAGGCAGGGTAAAGTGTTTAGCTGGTTTTAAAGTGTTTAGTGGGGGGATTTAAAGTGTTTAGCTGGGGGCATTTTAGGTTATATCTTTGATTGTTTATAGTCATAATGTGATATTTTGTTAAGGAAAGACCTTAGTTAGTAGTAGCAGTCTATTGTCTTGTGTAACATGTGAAGGAAGGGAACGGGCGCAGACAGCAACATAGTGTGGCCTGGAAGTTGCCCACCAGTGGTGCTTGGAGGGACACCCTTCCATGCGCGACAGGGCGCTGCAAGAACCCCAATATTATGCACCTGTTGATCTGAGAGGCCCTCACAAGACGCTACGCAAGTGTTCGGGCTCCTAACTACCAGTCAAGAACAGCATCCAAAAAACTACCAACCCAATACCCTCAGTATGAAGAGACTTTGCCACCATAAAAACACATATCACAAAATGATTCAAGAAAGCACCACTATTGTGCTCTGAGAAAAGGAAAGGAACAGGGAACCCCTTCTTAGACAAGAAATAAGCAATGAGACTCTACTCTTGTTCAAGAGAAGCGGAAGAGAACGGAGGAGGCGGGTAGGAAAGCCTATTAAAAAAAAAAGAAAACAATCTCGGATTTGAATACCAGATAAATTATTTAAAATAATGAATTTACGTATAACTTATTTGAAGAGTTGAGCTGCAACCCACAGATGACGCAGCTCAAACGTGTTCATACCTGTGTACCGGGGAATAATAATAAATAAATAAAAAATATAAATTAATTAAATTTAATTTTAGTATAAGTCTGAATACCAACTCTTTCTAACTGGGTTCACTTAATCCGTTGTCTCAGCCTTCACCAAAATAATAAATATATATATATATATATATATATATATATATATATATATATATATATATATATGTATGTATGTATGTGTGTGTGTGTGTGTATGTATGTATGTTTAATATATATATATATGTTTTATATATATGTTTAAATAAGGAGTGATGAGTGAAGAACAACCAGTCCTTCCCCCTCCTAGGGCTTTTATGGATGATATCACAATTCTCGTCACTTCTAAAACTGCTGCCAATGACCTGTTAGAAAAGTATCACGATCTTTTCATGTGGGCGAGACTGAAGGTAAAACCCAGGAAAAGTCGAAGCCTGTCATTAGTTAAGGGATCTGTTAAGGAGATTCACTTTAAAATTGGTGATGACACGATACCAACAGTTAAGGAAATGCCAGTAAAGAGCCTCGGACGGTTGTATACAATCCCACTGACTGATTGACATCAGCTTTAAAGGGACTAATTTCGATCGATAGAAACTATCTTCCCGGCAAAATGAAGGCGTGGTGCTATCAACATGGCCTGTTACCTCGCCTTTTGTGGCCTCTGCAGATGTATGAATTGCATTATCTCGTATTGAGCGCATTGAGCAAGTGATCAATAAGTACTTGCTTAAGTGGCTTGGAGTTCCTCCTTGTTTTTAGAAAGTGGAGCTATATACCAACTCCAGACATTTGCAGCTCCCTATACATTCATTGGTGGAGGAATTCAAGGTTGGGAAGGTACGCCTTAATATGATGATAAGGGACACAGCTGATGATTGCATACGGAAGGTGCATCCAGAGATTAAATCTGGTACAAAATGGTCAGCTGCAGAGGCCACACAAGAAGCAGAAACCCGCCAGCGAGTCAGAGATATCATGGGCGTGATTCAGAATAATCGGGCTGGATTGGGAAACACGACGCACAAATACTTCTCCAAGGTGAAAGCAAAGGGAAAAAGACGTACGGTAATTGAAGAAATCAATATGTTCGAAGAGGAGCATAGAATAGCTACTGCTATTACTCAAGCGAAACAATGTAAGTGGACAACATGGAATGATATCGAACGCATTAAGCTTTTGTGGAATTCATTAATTGCAATGGGACCATTGGCAATATCTTTCCTTCTTCGATCTACATACGATCTTATCCCAAATGAGACAAACCTCAAAATGTGGGGATACACAGATACAGATCTCTGTTTTTCGTGTAAAAATGACCGAGGTACCTTGCGTCATGTGCTTTCTGCTTGTCCACATTCACTTCATATGTACACGTGGCGACATAACAAGGTATTAGATGTGATAAGGGATCTAATAAGAACAAAATGTAAGACAGCAAATCAACGGCTTGTGGCAACCATGGAAACTAAAATCGAATTGCATAAGGAAGGGGAATGCCCTGCAAGGAAAAAACAAACAGCCCCCAATATAAAGCTGCTGAGTGGTGCCAGTGATTGAAAGGTTTCAGTGGATCTAATGACATCCTTAAAATGTCCAATACATATCGTACAGACAGACAAGCGTCCCGACATTGTGTTGTGGTCCGACTCAAAAAAAATGTCTTCCTAATAGAGTTAACAGTCCCTTCGGAAGAGAACAGGGTGGCGAAGCACGAACTAAAGAAAAACCGGTACGAGTCACTGCGTGCCGAATGTATGGAAAATGGTTGGACGTGTAACGTGATGCCTATTGAGATTGGGTGTCGTGGGTACTGGTCAAGAAACCTGATGGCTCGATACGGTTTTCCACAGACTACCATAAGGTGAATACCCTTACCCGCACCGATTCTCATCCCATTCCCCGAATGGATGACTGTATAGACCAAATCGGTAAAGCAACGTATATCACTAAGTTGGATCTATTGAAGGGCTATTGGTGCGTGCGTCTTATTGAGCGCACCAAGGAAATATCAGCTTTCGTGACGCCTGACGGTCTATACCAATATCGCGTCATGCCTTTCGGCATGAAAAACTCTCAGACCACGTTCCAACGGAAGATGAATTACTGTATGCGAGACCTACCTAATGTCGCAACGTATATCGATGACATAGTAGTCTACAACACGAACTGGACAAAGCAGATGACAAAATTACAGAACGTTTTCGATAGGCTCCGACAAGCGAATCTTACCGTCCACCTATCGAAGAGTGAGTGGAAAAGCCGAAGTGATATATTTGGGTCATACAGTAGGATATGGCAAAATCTCCCCCATTCACGCTAAGGTTCAAGACATCTTGAACGTCCCAGCCCCACAAAACATCAGGAGCCTAAGACGATATCTTGGAATGGCCGGATATTATCGGAAATTCTGCAGGAACTTTTCTGATGTAGCGTTACCGCTCACCCAACTGATATCAAAGAAAGCCAAATTTATTTGGACACCCTCCTGTTAGAGATCGTTCAAACAGATTAAGTCTTTGTTATGTTCTGACCCTATTCTGAAGGCCCCGGATTTTTCTCAACCGTTTAGCCTGGTGGTCGATGCCAGTGATGTTGGAATGGGCTCCGTTCTACTTCAAGTCGATTCTGATAACATCGAACTCCCTGTTAGCTATTTCTCGCGGAAGTTTAATTCATGCCAGCGAAATTATTCGACCGTGGAAAAAGAGATTTTAGCCCTTGTCTTAAGCCTGCATTATTTTGATATGTACGTGTCTTCGTCCTGCCATCCAAACAACAGTATACACTGACCATAACCCTATCACATTCCTGCATCGGATGAAAAGTAAAAACAGAAGACTACTAAATTGGAGATTCATTTTGCAAGAATATACTCTTGACATTTGACATATTCGAGGCACCGACAACGTATGTGCAGACACTTTATCGCGCTGCTAACATAATAAAGAATATACCCTTGATATAAAAAAGTGGGGAACAAAGGAGAGTAAATCTTTTATTTTTAAAATAAATCCCGTTCCCTATTGTGTTGAGAAAGAATAGCAAGCGATCCTTTTTCATTTTTTGATGAGGGGGGTGTTACGTTAGCCCATATTTGTACCCTCATCCCAAATTTTACAAACATGTTTTAAATACATTTGTATTTGCGACGAAACATAGGAATATTAATATTTTTTTATTTCCGTGAAAACGCAGATTGGAAGATATATATATATATATATATATATATATATATATATATATATATATATATATATTACCATTCTTAGCCAGTTCTCAGAAGAGAACCTCGCATTTCCTGTCTTGTCTCTAACCGTAGGCCAGACGAACGCTGTGTGGCGAATAGGTGCAAGTGGCCCCGTCAGTATTATATGAATGGCGCCTACACATTGTTCGTAGGCCGACACGTGACGGTTTTGTTTCGCGCGTGTCGGGGTAACGATTCTTCAGTCATCAAGTACCAGTCTTAGCTTTTTGCTGCCCGTAGAAGTGGACGTCACCAAATACCAGATTTCGCTGTTTGCTGCCCGAGGAAGCAGATATCGCTAAAATCAGATTTCGCTGTTTGCTGCCCGAAGAATTAAGAACATCATCACCCAAGTCGGCTACGCTTTTATGATTCACATGTGTATACTAGAACATTAATAATACCTCTCTTTTATGTTCAAAAGAAAAAGAAAAGAGTGTATGAACATCCTTTTCGTTAAACTGTGTTATTTATAAAACCCCGACTGACGTCGATCTCCATCTCCTGTAAGTGTTGCATGTTTTTTTTATATATCTGCTTGCCCTATATTCCTATAATATTCGTCGCAGTCGTATTTGTCTAATTGATTACTTATCTCCCAATCCCTTGTGTTATTAAGTTTCGTTTCTTTTTTTTCTTGTCTTACTTTCGCACCTTGTACATTTGTAAATAAACTGTTTATAATATAAATTCTCGCATTGTCTCCTGTCGTTCTGTATCTGCACATTGTTTATTTCTTACTGCGTTTAGCGGTGTCTGAATTTGGAGAATTCCCCTCCCACTGTTCTTTTCTTTGTTTTTGCATTGAACCTTGGGATCTCTTCTTTCTCTTATTTGTTTAATTTTTTTCTCGTTACTTCCCGTCTATCGTAGTCCCAACGAAACCCCAGGCGTAACAGAATATATATATATATATATATATATATATATATATATATATATATATATATATATATATACAATGCAATGGCGCAATGTAAAAATATAAGTCACATGATGAAGATCGAATGTACTAAAAGTAATTGGTTTCGATGCCAACTTTGTAACAAGGGCTTTACAGTGATGCGCCTCAAAAAGTACAATATTAGGAAAATATTTTTTCTTTAAATTTCTCAAGAAAATAATTCATGCACTTTTATTTTAGAAATGAAGTAATGTTTCAAAGTTCGGATTAAGTTTAATAGTCTTGTAAAATTAGTCCATAATTAATTCAGTCAGATCATTGTCATACACACTTCGGCGATCATGTCTCTTTCAATAACTGACTAGGCACAGGTTTTTCTCATAGTAAGTTCAGTTTCTGTGATAGGCTGGTTGCCAACCAAGGACATACGACAGAGTCTCCCTAGATATTTAAAATGAATAGATTATAGAGTATTTCTCTATAATTTATAATCGCCTTTATTCATTTGCATATTAGAAAAAGATGTGGGTATAAAAATTAGCTTCCATTTGTAACATAATCGTAATGTGCGAGGGAGCGAATTCAATGATAATTTACTTACCATTATAATTTTTTATTATAGTGTCAACTCAATTGCTCAACAAATTGTCTAGATTATAATATCAATAAACGAAATCAATTAGCCGTAATTTCATTTATCATCCTCATTATTATTATTATTATTATTATTCAGCTAATTCAGTGCCACACGCGATTCACATTTGAACAATTATGTCACTTTCGATTAATGACTGACAAGGCAGATGAATTTCATCCAATACATTGTCGTTTCTTTTTGCAGAAAATTGGTTACCAACCAAAGATCCAGCCTGTCTGATGGAAAAATGGATTTATACCTTTCCCAAATGTATTTGCGCATGAGTAAAAGTAACGAACCCGACGGGAATTCGAAATTGGCACTCAGACTTAAAATTATTATCCATTACAACCCAGCGCACATCGTTAAACGATTATCTTTAAAAAAGTATATATATAAAAAGAAATAAAACTTTTATTATAGGAAAATCAAGATGTTTACTTAATTGATTTGTTTTCTACGGCTTATCAAACCTTTTTCAGGTTATTTAAAACCAGAAAAGATATATAGATTATAAATTGCAAGAATTTGTGTGTGTTGGGAGGACTAGTGATACAAGTCTTACTAATTAACCCATAACTGGAGGAGAAGAATTGTATACATATCTTTCCCAAGATTATTATTGCGTATGTGAATGTTAACAAACCCGATGGGAATTGAAACTCTCCGATTAACTGCTTCAAGCCATTATACCAGCTAAGCTAACAGCACCAGGTATACCCAAGCGGTCATCTACCTAGGTACTGACCGGGATCAACGTTGCTTAACTTGGGTGATAACACGCGAAACCGTATAAACATAATATGATCGTCATGTATTCATTTGAGGCCAAAGGAAAATATTTCAGAAAACAGTGAACATATCCTGAGCGATGAATGCGAAGTGGAATTTGTCTATTTGATTGATGACGTTTTTACGCTAAAACCATATAAGTGGCACAGATAAAGTTCTGGCTTTAAAACGACTTATTTCTACAAATTCACTTGAAAAATAAAGATCAATGCAATATCATTTGAACAGCATATTCTTTTAGATGACTTTATGCCTAAAAGACTAGAGTTAAAAAATGTATAATATTCTAAAATCATCAAAGTCTGATGTAACAGAACACATGCAGAGGTAAACGTCTCTCATATTAGTGCATTTAAGTGCTATCAAGAAGCCAAGCTTTTAATTTATGTAATGATCCATGATTACAAATGAGCAGATGTTAAAAATGCCAAAGAAGTAAAACGTGCTTACGTTGTGCGTTGTGCATTATATATAGTGAACGAGATTACTTATAGACAATATTTGAAAACTATAACATTGTGATTCCGTATCAGGGATAAGTGACAAACACATTACTTCAGTATTGCCTTAGACTTTCTCAATGAATAAGTAACAAGTTCTCCTATTAAAAAGATACAATATAATACTGAAAGTATTCGAAATATCATGAGAATAGACCAAGGATTGAACTTCAATCCTTGAAAAGCGTTACGACATCCAAGAAAAAATAATACGTGGTGGTGGGTTAAAAATGTTGTTATCACATTAAAAATAGACATTTTAAAATCTATATATAAATATATACAGAAATATAAGAAATAAAGTAGAAGGAATAGCGAAAATACGAACAATACAGTTTAAGTGTTGGAAAAATATATCAAAAAAGACGAAAGAACAAAAATCGTCCAGCTGGTTATCTTTCCGCACTCTTCAGAGTTCAATCGAGGACAAAACCATAAAAATGTTCTGAACGGATAACAAATGTGGAAAACAACACGATATTAGAGAAACCAGGTGGTAGTAATCAGAGGCAGATAATTTTGAGATCCAGAATACCTTCTTCCTTTTGACAGAAGCTGCTTAGACTTTAATATAAATTGTCTCAATGACATTCAGTTAGTAATACGAATGCGCCTAGCTAATTACTGTGTAAACATTCCCTAGTGAAATACGAGGCATATCTCAGATTATTTACATTTTCCGCAACTGTTTTATTACATTTAAGCAAATATATATCAAAAGAGAATTGAAAGCGATGAAAAAACTGAAGATCTCCCAAAATGAATTTCATGGAGATTCGAATCAAAGGATAATATGATTTACACGACAATGTTATTCAAGTAACACGTCAGGTACCTTCTACTTTCTCATTCAGATTGAGAACCAATGTAACTTCTCCTCTCGTATTCAGACAGAGAAACCAGGTAACTTCAACACTCTTATTCAGATTGAGAGCACACGTAAATTCTACTCACTTATTCAGATTAAGAAGCCACGTAATTATATTCTCTTATTCAGATTGAGAACACACGTTACTTCTGCTCTCTTATTCAGAGTGAGAACCCACCTGACTTCTAATTCGTATTCAGATTTGAGAAACCACGTAAATTCTACTCACTTATTCAGATTGAGAAGCCACGTAAATTCTACTGTCTTATTCAAATTGAGAATCCACCTAAATTCTACTCGCTTATTCAGATTGATAACCCACTTAAGTTCTACTCTCTTATTCAGATTGCGAAGCCACGGAAATTCTACACACTTATACAGAGAGAGCACCCATGTAAACTCTACTCAAGTTTACAGATTGACAGGCCGCGTACCTTCTACTCTCTTATTCACATTGAAAACCCCGGTAACTTCTACACTCTTATTGAGATTGAGAACTCACGTAAATTCTTCACTCTTATTGAGATTGAGAACTCACGTAAATTCTACACTCTTATTGAGATTGAGAACTCACGTAAATTCTACACTCTTATTGAGATTGAGAACTCACGTAAATTCTACACTCTTATTGATTGAGAACTCACGTAAATTCTACACTCTTATTGAGATTGAGAACTCACGTAAATTCTACTCTCGTATTCACATTGAGAACCCACTTAACTTCTACACTCGTGTTTATATTGAGAACCTACGTAACCTCTACTCTCGTATTCAGATTGAGAACTCGTAAAACTTATTGAGATTAGAACTTCGTAAATTCTCCCTCTTATTCAGATTGAGAACTCTCGTATTCACGTAAACTCTATTCTCGTATGCAGATTGAGAACAAAGCCAGATTGTAACTTCTAGTGTCTTATTAGAAGCCACGTAACTTCTAGTGTCTTATTAGAATTTACGTGGCTTCTCAATCTGCATACGAGAATAGAGGTTACGTTGCTTCTCAATCTGAACACGAGATTAGAATTTACTTGGGTGTTCAATCTGAATAAGAGATTAGAAGTTACGTGGCTTCTCAATCTGTATACGAGATTAGAAGTTACGTGGGTTATCAATCTTAGTACGAGAGTAGAGATTACCTGGTTTCTCAATCTGAATATGAAAGTTGTGTAAAACAATATTATTTATCAGTTTATATTTTCTTTTGGGAGATTGTATCTCTGACAAAAAATAAGAATATATAATGTCTTGACGTACACATCAATATCAATACTTCTTGAACTTCATTTGTCGGATGCAAGTTCTATTGCACAACATCTATAAATACATTCCTGTCTACCTTTACAATTCAGGAAAATACTACACCATTAATATAAAAAAAAAACATACTACAAATTTTAGCGGTCCTTTATATCAAAATCAAGCGCTCAACACTCACCAATGTTTATTACAAATATAGTAACAACATATTAAAGTGCATATACCATTTATACCCTTCTTCCATTTTACATTTCTACCAATTCCCCCTCAACTCTCTTATAATGAAACCGCTTTTGTATAAAAAATCGTACAAAGGATAAATTTAAAATTTCTAAATAACAGATCACATTTGCAAGTCTTTTTGAAAATCACTATTTCAAGGGTATGCAGATACGGTTGTATATTTGTCTTTGTAATTTACCCCTGAAAAGTTTGAAAGTACTTCGGTTAAACTAAAAACACTACGGCGCCTTCCTTCTTGAATTTAATCTCAACAACAAAATGGTCACTAGAAAACCTGAAAAGTTTAGTGTAAAAATAAGTAGACACAATATTAAATATATTATTCAGTAAAAATTTCAAGAGTAAAAGAGCGACACCTAGTTGCCAATCTAGAAACACACTTAAATTCTTACAGACAAGGCACTAAGGAAAACAGTTCATCAGTACAATTGCTATGAAAATATTTGTAGAAAAGACAGAGGGAAATCATGTCACGATGCTGGGAGTGTTACTGAAGTTATCTGGGATGATATTTTAAGACGATACTGAAATGGAAATACTGAACCAAGATTTTCTCAGAGGCACTTCATGTGAGATGAATGTAGTTTTGATTACCCACCCAATGTTATTCTGGTAATGGATATTTAGACTTAAACTCAGTTAAATCTTAACAGACAATTTTGTACTCTGGCTTTGTTTTTTTTATTTATATTTTTTGATAGGAGTAGATATGTCTTCCTATCGCTCGGTCCACAAACCTCCTCCTTCTTTAGAGGCTTCAGGAATTTCTTCTGAGACCTTAAAAATGGCGGCAGTCAATAATCTTTGGAGATATCAGTGAATAGTGGCTATGTCTATTCATAATGACAGTACCGATTTGTCATTTTTCTGGTTGCTTCATCAAAAATAGTTCTTTGGTAATGTCTAGAGCCGCTGCTCACAATATCTGGGTTCCTGTAGTGAATGTCGCTGATGGAAAGGTGTCCCTGCAAGCAATTCTGGTGGGCTGCAGATGTAATCGTGGGATGTACATTATTGCTTAATTGTTATTAATATCTTTCAGTGGTTGAAAGAAATTAATACAGTAGAATCCCTGAAAACTGGACTATAAAAGCCTTCCAGATATGAGGAATTGGTTACAAAGTCCGGATATGAGCAGGTTATATTTAGATTAAAATAAAAGTACTGAAATCAGGTTTAGCAATTATTTTCAATGCTTATAGTAAACAAAATAAGCTAATGGTGAGTGAAATATCACGGAATTGATTTTAAGTAAAAGAAAATAAATTATGTAAACGAAAATTCATTAAATTAAGTATGCCACCTATGCAAATACAAATAATGCAACGAGGATTTTTTAATCGCCGTTGCATAATGATTCTTTCTCTTCTAATATCATTGTCAACTTTTTCCACATTTCGTTTTGCATTCGAGATGCATGATTGAGATGAAACCTGGAAAAAATTGAAAATGATATTGAAAAAGTTGTCAGTTTTATGGAAAGAAAGCCAGAATTCAGCTATGACAATTGTAATAAAGCATGCAGAGTTAAAAAGTGTCTTTCGTTTAAAAAAATTCAAGAAGAAAAGCAAAACGAAATGTGGAAAAAGTTGACAATGACATTAGAAGAGAATCATCATGCAACAGCGATTAAAAAATCCTCGTTACATTATTTGTTTTGCATACGTGACATCCAAAGTAAACATCTTGAAAAACAGAAATTTCAAATCAGTTACATATCACTCAAATAGTTCAAAATCATGTCCGGATATTCAGGATTCCGGATATGAGGCACTCCGGATATGAGGGATTCCGGATATGATGGATTCTACTGTACCAATTAACAAAAAATACTCATCACACAATTACATCCTAAAAGACAACCGTGTAAAGAAGTTAATAACAATTAACACCAAAAACCGTGAAAATGGTTTGAGACAACACACACCACAGACAGTTATTACACTACCTTGCTCTCACCAAACGGAAACAAATTAGGAAGAATGGAAATAATCAATAAAGAAATAATGACGTTTTCCTTTTCTTAAATATTCAATGACACACACACACAGAGATATACACACCTGTATATGTGTGTATTATTAACAAAATCCAAAATAACCTCAAATAGGTGTAATAGATCTATCTCAGCCTTATTCAATCCCAGCGTACAGACTGAGTTCTTGTTGGAATTAGAAATTTAACTTTGACAGCCGTCGAGAAATTAATACAGAATTTATCCATTTCAATGTTTCAGTCAGACGAAATGTCCAAGACAGTGGTTAGGAGGAGGTGGAAGTTATTAGCCTTAAAGGGAAGAGGTTTCATAAGATTAAACCCGGATATTAACCTTATGACATTAAATTGGTGTTATATGAAGAATGAGGTGTTAATTTAAAACTAAAAGAGGACCTAAAAGGGAGTTTTATAAAAAAAAAAGATTTATATATATAAATTTAGGATTCTACTTAAAAATACTCTTCCAAAGATAAATCAAACTTAAAAATACGATATATTTAAAAGATTAAAAATGAGTCATATTTAGATAATTTTTAGATTAAATTTAAGAATATATTTTAAAATAAACTTATTGGTCCTGTTATAATAAATTCATTGAGATTTTTTGTGGATCAGTTTTAACATATATTACAAGGATACACTTGATTATTTAACGACGGATTTATTACCTGTACTATATATATATATATATATATATATATATATATATATATATATATATTTCAATAAAGGTGCAATTAATTTACAAATTCATGAATTATTCAAACAAAAAACAAATACAAAGGTTAATGATTTAATTGGCGTGAAATCCATCGTCGCGAACAATTCAAATAATATACAAAAACCCCGAACCTGTTTATGAATGAAAAGATCCTTGTTTTTATAAATTTCTGTTGCATAAGTTCTTATTATTTTTACAAGCTTTCGTCTGTTCTTAACAGACATCTTCAGGCATGGAATAGATTTTGTTCTTGTTTTTACTCTCGTTGTCCTCTTATTACTGTTCATATATATATATATATATATATATATATATATATATATATATATATATATATGAACAGGAGTAGATGTTTACTCCTTGTTCCTGTTTAGGATTGAGTTTCCAGTGCCGTCTAATGTCTATTTCATCTCTATACTCCCAACGATTGTCCTATACTTCGCAACGGAAGTGTGCTTTCCTTAAAGGGGAAATTGCTCATTGCTGGACAGTGGTGCTCTCTGTAGTTGAGTAGTAAAGCATATTTTATTTTTAAAGATTTCTGGAGTGAGTAGGTGAATAGGCGGAATAAACACTTTGAAAAATAAAATTGGAGTTGTGTGCTGATACTTGGATCGTCTTTGATAACTTCTAGACTGTGTTCTACGTAATCAGGCGTAGGAGCGGTTCTCGGTCTTCCTGAATCCATAGTTTGTGGTGCCACGTATCTTGTCTCAGCAACGCGACGACAAACAGCAGTAAAGGTTGGATGACTCGGCTACCTTCGATCTGAAAACGCAAACTGATACAGCCGTGCAGCCTCACGTCCATTACCATTCTCGTGAACATATGTAAAAATCATATCTGCCTACTCATTATATTAATATCTTGCAATTAATACCAAAACCAGAGAAAATGGTTAAAGAATTGGCCGAAAGCGTTTAGGAGAATAGATAACACAGATAATTAATATACTACCTTCACCACCAAACGGAAACAAATTATGAATATTAGAAAAAATATCAATAAATATATCATATATATATATATATATATATATATATATATATATATATTTGCCTGAATATCCTGCTATCGTTAAACGAACACTTCTCAGGTAACTTACTATACACATTCTAAACTTTGAAAACAGATTGTCAAAGATGTACACGAATGACAAATGTAACCTAGTCCACACTGCGACACAGCGCCATCTACCGTAAACCTACTTTAAACTTAATAAATTAAAAACGAATGATTCACGGACATATGTTTATATGGACATTTTTTCAGGGGAGAGAGAAGGATGAGAGAGAGAGAGAGAGAGAGAGAGAGAGAGAGAGAGAAAGAATATTATCATAACACAGAGATTGTTATCAAAACACCGATAAAATTAAACTTGGTACAGAGAATTTGAAAGAAGTCAATCATTGACGATCCTGAGTTTTTTTTTTTTTTTTTAAACTGAAGTTCATTTTCAGGTCCTTGAGAGAGATTTAATATTATGTCGGCCTACTTTTTATACTTTTGAAGTGAATACCTTGAAAAAGTGATGACATCTGCCTTACTCTCCCTAACACGTTTTTCCCACGCCTCAGCGACAAATGTAACGTCTGGCATGAAGATAACGTCACACAGAATATGAATGCAAAGTCGCCTTAATTGAACAGTCAGCTTTCTCTTCGTACGAGCATTGCTCGCATAAATTCTTTCAGTTTGAATTTCATATTTCAGATATATATATTTTTCTTGCTAAGCAAAGACAAACACATATCCTTATTGCTACAAACAATATATTTAACGGTTGCAAGTATTTGTGTAGTTTTTTTTTTAATTAAGTAATACCGACCAAGACATCGATTTTAATAAGGAAAAGGCGCCTTTTAAGTTAAACATGTTTTACTATTAAGCCAAGACAAGACTAATGTACGTAGTAAATTACTGTGTAAAAAATCTGTGGTGAAAGAGGAGACATAACTATCTCTTGCTGGGAACAAGGGATAATTAAGAAAAGAATTGGCAATATGATGTACATAGTTCAAGGAAAAAAATTCTCACAGAGAAGACACGCAAACCAAATAAGGAAGAGACCGTTACAGGCTGATAACGGTCCACCTCAAGAAGAGGTATTGGACACGATTTTCGACACATTCGATATAACAAGACCGCAAATAATGCCAGAACCAAGAAAATCGTCTAGAAAAAGAATATTTACCGAACCTTTGGAAATAGATCCAAAGAAAAAAAGATATAAAAAAAACCCTGCTACGCAAAATTTTCGGAAGGTTGATGTTATGAGACCTTACCCATAATAAAATAATGGACTATTCCATACGTAAGAAATACTGCGCCTCAAAAGGAAGCAGAGGTTTCAGCCCGAAGTCGGGCGACCGACTGATCAGCTGATCGGTTGAACTCTCTGCTTTCGGAGGGCGGAGTCTCTTTCGGGGATGTAAACCAACCCTCAATCCGTTTATACGGGTTCAAAGGGCATATATTTGGCCGAGCCCACGGACTCGGAGATCCCACGTTAAACTGGCCTTGTGCCACATGATGCCCTCGTGAGGGGGTGACTAATTGCTGTTCCGTCTGAAGTCTAGAGTTCAGTCTGAAGTCTGAAATGAAGTCCGTCAGGAGTCTGTCAGTCAGAGCGAGTCAGTCAGTCGTGTCAGTCAGTCGAGTCATAGGCAGTCCGAAACAGAGTCTTGTTCAGACAATTACTACTAAACCTGATTGTTCGTACTAATACTTTTCTACTTCTCTGTATATATTCCTGTTTGTAATATATCTGTGTTATTCCATATCCGTATTCGAGTTCTTGTTTATTGGTTCTACCTTGGACCATCACCGTGGTACAAGGAACCGGACCATAACAATAAGTTATTATTTATTAATTTTATCGGAATTGTTTTATTACATTTGAGAAAAAATATATTAAGAGACAAATGAAAACGGTGAAATATCGGAAGATCTCCCACGATGAACTTTCATAGCGTTTCGAATGAAAGTATAACTTGATTTATACGAAAAAGTTATTCAAATAACCCGTAAATCTAACGTGGTGACCCAGAGACATTAGATAAAGAATTGGTCAGTATAAGTAGTACCCTACAACGTAACAACTACCCTGGGTACATGGCAGCAGCAAAAAAAAGAACAAAAAAAACAACTGGGATAGGCGGATGCAAGAGGAGGACAACAACACTCATAAAATAGTCTGTCTGCCTTATGTGAAGGGGTCATCAGAGAAAATACAAAGGATCTGCGGTCCATATAACATTAGGACAACCTTCAAAAACTGGACGACACTTCGCGAATATCTCTCCCGATTAAGCCCCCCACCACCACCACCACATAGAAGAGAACATGACAAAAGACTGTGTGTACGCTATTCTGTGTAGCTGCGGAAAGAAATATAAAGGGGAGACAGGCCACCCCTTAAGGTAAGGCTTCAAGAACAGCAGAAAGCTGTAACACGAAGGGAAATGGAAAAATCAGGCGTGGCTGACCACATATGGAAAGAAAAGTGAGATCACCGCCCTTTGTGGGATCAGTTCGATGTCATAGACAAAGAACACCATTGGAAAATTCTTAAACGTAAGGAATCAGCACATATGTTAGGCTACAAAAGTCTCCTGAGCCGACCAAGCGTAGAAATGAATACAATATGGGAACCAGAAATAAGGATAACAACAACAAAAATTGAAATATGAGCTCTGGTACAAACACGCAATGATAACAGCGAAAATAGCAATATGAGCACTAGTAAAAATGGTTGCTGAAGACATTAGGTTTATAATACACAGAAATTCATACACAGATGTCCTCAAGGACACATGGCACAGTGGATAAAGGCGTTAGTTTGATCCAGTGACAGGATCCAAAGTGTGTGAGAACTTGGAGAGGGAATTAATTCTCTTTTGATATTTCGGATGCTTTCATGTTGTATCTGTTTAAGAGTATAACTTGTTAGTTATTCATTGAGAAAGTCTAAGGTAATAGTGAAGTAATTTGGTTGTCACTCATCCCTGATACGATGTCACAATGTTACAGTTTTCAAATATTGTCTGATAAGTGATTTAGTACACAAAGCACAACGTAAGCACGTGTTACTTCTTTGGCATTTTTAACATCTGTTCATTTGTCAACATGGATCATTACAGAAATTAAAAGCTTGGCTCCTTGATAGCACTTAAATGCACTAAAATGAGAGACGTTTCCTGCTTGTAGAATTACATATTTTCCCTTTTCGTTTAATGTATTACATCAGACTTTGATGATCTTAGAATATTATACCTTTTTTAACTCTAGTCTTTTAGGCATAAAGTCATCTCCTCAGACAATATGCTGTTCAAATGATATTGCATTGATCTTTATCTTTCAAGTGAATTTGTAGAAATAAGTCTTGTTTTAAAGGCAGAACTTTATCTGTGCCACTTAGGTGACCGTTTAGGAATTCAAGGTGTTATTAACTTGGATGTGAGGTTGGTGTAATGGGATAATGGCTTGAAATTGTTAATCGGAGAGTCGAGTTCCAATTCCGGGTGGGTTCGTTGATATTCACTTACGCCAAATAATGTTGGGAAAGGTATGAATACACTTCTTCTCCTCTAGCTATGGATTAATTAGTAAAACTTATATCACTACCCCCACCCCTCAAAAAAATCTTATAATCTTACATATCTTTCTTGTAATAAACTGTATATATTTCCTGGTTATAAATAACTTGCAAAAGGTTTGATAACCCGTAGGAAACAAATCAGTCAAGTAAAGTAAGATTTTTTTGTGATTACCTTTTAATGATGTGTGTTGGGTTGTAATTGATAAGAATATGAAGTCGGGGTGCTGATTTCGAATTCCCGTCAGGCTCGTAACATTCCTTCACGCGCAAATACAATTGGGAATGGTATAAATCCATGTTTTTCCCCCCTCAAACATACTGGGTCCTTGATTGGTAACCAGTCTACTGTAAAAAGAAATGACAATCTATTGATTGAAAATCATCTGCCTAGTCAGTCATGAATCGAAAGTGACATTATAGTCCAAATGTACATCGCGTGTGGCATTAAATTAACTGAATAATAAGAATAATAATGATGATGAGGATGATAAAAGAAATTACGGCTAATTGATTTCGTTTATTGATCTTATAATCTAGACAATTTGTTGAGCAATTGAGTTGACACTATAAGAGAAAATTATAATGGAAAGTAGATTATCATTGAATTCGCTCTCTCGCAGATTACGATACTCACTGCGTATTATGTTACAAATGGAAGCGGATTTTTATGCCCAGATATTTTTCTAATATGCAAATGAATAAAGGCTATTTCTCTATAATCTATTCCATTTGAATAGCTGGGGAGACTGTGTTGTATATCCTTGGTTGGCATCCAGTCTACCGCAAAAAGAAACTGCAACCTACTATGGGAAAAAAACTTCTGCCTAGTCACTTATGAAACGAAAGAGACATGATCGCCCAAGCGTATTACACTGAGCTGATCGAATTAATGATAAATTAATTTTGCAAGACAATTTAGCTTAAACATAAAATCGACATATTATATCATTTCTAAAATAAAAGTGCGTGCATGGCTTTTGTTTTTTTAATTGATAAATTTAAAGTAAAAACGTGTGTGTGTGTATTTGGATTATGACAGTGTTGTAACCCTATGTACCTATATCATAAATCAATGAACTTTTGTTCAAAGATAATGAAAAAGTCATTAATTTATTTTAGTACTTAAAACCAAAAATTCGATCATATATACGCAATAAGGGGAAAAAGTCAAAATATTTAAGAAGATTCATTATCCATTTGTTAAGGATATAATAGGATAGGACTTTTTAATGCATTTAACGTTTTCTATCTGTACCATTACACACAACCTTACAAATAATCAAAAATTGCAAAGTTGCAGAAACTTTATTTTTTCTATTTGTTAATAATAATTGTATATGACGTATGTATCTTAAACGCATTTAACAGTTTAGAGCTATAGCTTAATATACAAAATTACAACTAAACAAAAACGATTTCTAGAAAGTTTCATAAAGTTCAAAAAATCGCCAGAAATTTCTAGATCGCCCCATAAAGAAATTTTCGAAATTTCATATTGTAGTTTAATTTTGGATTTGAATTTGTGGTCAAATTAACATTGAAGTTTAAAAATATGGTTGGAAATAAGAATTATAAATTCTTATTTAAATAAATGCTGTTGTTATCAAAAGTAATAAAGAAAAAATGTTTGGAAATCAAGAGAGTTAATACTACTTTTTCTATGAAAATGAATAAAGTAATTAATTATATTATTAATATTAATAAACTACATAACAATAGTGATATCAACAGTAATAAAATAAGCCGTGATAAAATTAAATAAAATTTATAATTCTTATATCCGACCATATTTTCAATCTTAAAAGTTAATCTAGGCTTAAATTCAAATCCAAAATTAAACTAAAATTCATTTAGATATTTTAACAACAATAATAATCCACTTCAACAATACATTTAAAAAATATATATATTTAAAAACCGGTGTTACCCCCCCAAATGCCAGTACTATATTGCCTCGGCTCATATATATATATATATATATATATATATATATATATATATATATATATATATATATATATAGAAGAAGGAAAGAAACAGAAAATAGAAAAAAAAAGGAAAAAAGAGAAAAATGAAACAGAAAATAGAAAAAAGAAAATAGAAAAAAGGAAGTAACAGAAAATAGAAAAAAAATAAAAGAAAATAGAAAAAAAAGAAGTAACAGAAAATTGAATGAAAGAAGGAAAGAGACAGAAAAAAGAAACAGTAAATAGAAAAAAGAAACAGGAAAATAAAAAGAAATAAAGAAGAATGGGAAGTATGGAGAAGTGTCTGTTACTTATTGGAAATGTTTTTTTAATAAATTACAGAAAGAAACAGGTAACAGAAAAAAGAATGGAAAAGGAAAAAAGAAACAGAAAAAAGAAAGAAAGTAAAAGAAACAGAAAGAAAGAAAGAAAGAGAGAAAGAAAGAAAATAAAAGAAACAAAGAGAAAATAGAAAAAAAGGATCAAATGATAGAAAAAAAAAACAAGAATATGAAGGGTAGGAGAAGTGTATGTTTTTATTAGTGAGAATGTTCTTTAATTTCCCGAATAAAATGTAATGTTCTGCCGTTTAAAGTATTTTTGTAAACTTACATATAGAAATTACTTTTCTTTAAATATATATAGTTTTAAATTACGTACATAGTAGGCCAAAATAATTTTGTCTCTTTAAAAGATCGCAGCGATCAGGACAGGGTAGTACTGATGTAAACAAATACGTAACCACCCCCGCTAAAAGAATATTTACGGAAATCCACCACATCTCCAACCTCTAAGGCTTAACCTTCTTAGCTGCCCCAGATCTACTCTACATTATAACAATAAACACGAAAGGCGAATAACAAGTTCCCATGAGCGCTATGATTTCGGGGGACGGCAAATAGGTTTTCCTGCAAATATACATTGCCCAAGATTCTCTTGAACATTCACCGCTCTCAGCCACACCCATTTACCCGAAACCGTTTCTCTGGGTAATCATATAATGATGGACCTCAGATTATCAACACTCTCCCGTTTCATATGCTAAAAGAAAATAAAAAATAACGAAACGATTACTGATGTCGCTGTGAATTTATTTTTATTTGTTGGTTCTTCTCCTCCTCCTACTCCACCTCATCTCTGTCAACCACCTCCTTAATGTTGTTGTTTTTCTTCGTTTTCTCATTCATCATCATCATCATCATCATCATGGTCGTCGTCGTCGTCGTCTTCTTCTTCTTCTTCTTCTACCTCATCATATTCAGCATCATCTTCTCCAGCTTCTTCTTCTTCTTCTTCTTCTTCTTCTTCTTCTTCATCATCGTCGTCGTCATCATCTTCATCTGCTTCTTCTTCTTCTTCTTCTTCTTCTTCTTCTTCTTCTTCTTCTTCTCTTCATCATCGTCGTCGTCATCATCTTCATCTGCTTCTTCTTCTTCTTCTTCATCATCATCATCGTCGTCGTCATCATCTTCATCTTCTTCTTCTTCTTCTTCTTCTTCTTCTTCTTCTTCTTCTACATCATCATATTCAGCATCATCTTCTCCAGCTTCTTCTTTTTTTATCATCATTATCTTCTTCTTCAGCGTCATCATCATCATCATCATCATCATCATCTTCTTCTTCTTCTTCTTCTTCTTCTTCTTCATGATCATGATGATGATCATCATCATCTCCTTTATCATCATCATCTTTTTCTTCTCTATCATCTTCATCATCTTCTTCTTTATCATCTTCCTTATCATCTTCTTCATCGTCTTCATCATCTTCTTCTTCTTCTTCTTCTTCTTCTTCATCATCATCATCATCATCATCATCATCATCATCTTTTTCTTCTTCTATGCTTCTATCTTGAACTTATATGTTTTTCGCTTCTTTTCTTTTTCTTTCTTCGACATCTACCACTTCTAATTTTCATTATTATCCGCACCCCCCTCCTCCTTCTATTCTTCCTTCTTTCTCTCCTCTTCCTTTTTTTCTACCCATCCTCCACCTACTTCTTATTTTCCACCTATTTCTCTTCTTCCAAGGATTTCTCTTATTGTTCATACCTTTCCCCCTCCTTCTATATTTTATCCCCCTCATCCCTAGTAATAGTTATTATTATTATTCGTCGCGTCCTTCTTACACCCTCTCCAGCCTCATCATACTCCTCCCCCTGCAATTTCTTATAATTTCTTTCTTTTTCATTCTTTCTTTTTCTATTTTCTTTCTATATTCTCGGAGGCTATCTTGAACATCTTAGACGATTTTTTCTTTGTAAAAATCACTCTTTCTTTTAAAAATATTTCTCTTCTTCTTTTTCTATATTTCAGTTTTATTCATTTTTTTAATATTTTTTTTTCTTCGTCCATGTTTCCTGTTTGAATTCTTTGTCGTTCCACGTTCTTTTGGTATCAAACTCAACGATTTCTTATTTTTACCAATCTTTGTTGCAAGATTTCTTACATTGTTTACACGCTTTATCTCACTTTATTTTCTTCCTCCCTTCCTTCCTTCCTTCATTCATTCATTTCTTCTTCTTCTTCTTCTTCTTCTTCTTCTTCTTCTTCTTCTTCTTCTGTTTTTCTTCTTCTATTGGCATTACTATTTCTCTCCTCCTCTTTCTCCACTCTTTTTTCCTTTCTCTATCTTTTCCGTTCTATCCCCCCACCACTTCTTCTTCTTTTTTTTTCTTCAGCTCCTCCTCTTTCTTCTTCTAAATTATTTATATTATTATACACCTCTTCTTCCTCCACCTAGATTTTCTCCTCCTCATCTCCTGTAATAATTATAATTATTTTTCGTCTCCACCATTTTTCTAACCCTCTTCCTCCTCCCGTTTCATCATCATCATCATCATCATCATCATCATCGCCGTCGTTGTCGTCGTCATCGTCGTCGTCGTCGTATTCTTAGATATGTTTTCATCTCTTGTTTTACGATAGTTTCAAATTACAAAACAGCGACCATAAAACTTCCACCCACCGACTGAGCCAGTATTTATGCACCATTACACACGCGCACACAAAAAACGCCTTAATACACACCAAATACATATTCAATGAAACTATAAATAAAAATAAGGATCATATGCATTTATACATACTCAAATATATACATGGATGCAATGCGCCTCTCACTGTGTTTATATATGCTCAAAGATACTTATATATACATAAATATACATACCTACATATATATATGTAAACATATATTGTTAATTATAAGTGACAATCAATGTCTATTATGTCTGATCATGAACCGTTCTAATTTCGTATGCTTGCTTTAATTTCGAGTGAAAATAAAGACAAAAATTGTCCAACATTTGGATATATTTTATTAACCCATTCAGCCCTGACCACCGCTTTACCGGTGGTAAAAAAAATGACGTAATGCCCAGACACCGGTGGAAAGTGGTAGAGAAAAGTGGTAATGTCCCTGTCCATGAAACGATTGACATCATTATCCTGATGTATACAATCACATTTCTCTCTCACCCATCAATATTAAACCCACTATTTCAAAATATTATTACCATGTACGACTCAAGTACTTTTTCATGATCCTCGAGGCAATATTTATACTGAAATAGATGGTATTACAATTGGATCTCCTTTAGGCCCCCTTTTTCCTAATTATCAAATGGCACACTTAGAAAATAAAATTCTTAATGACACTAATAAACCTCCTATATATGTCAGATATATAGATGACATTTTCGTTTTAGCTAAAAATATCGATCAAATTACACAACTTAAAAACTAATTTCTCCATCCTCAAATTTACATTATATCTTAATATTAATAATAAAAATTAATTCTTTATGTATTTATTTATTACTGCACACATAAATTTACTATTTCTCTATATAGGAAACCCACTAGCATTAACTCGTGTCTTCTTAATTATAATAGTGAATGTCACCAACAATACAAGTTAGCCGTTATAAAAAACGTAATCCAATTCACGCAAATGATATCTTTTTCCAAAACCATATTCTATAAAGAAATATATTACATTAAACAAATACTTGTTAATAATGGATTTCCAAATTCCGTCATAGATCATCAAATTAAAACGTATCTCAATAAATTTAATAATACATCTAACTGATAATATTAATAATCATCAAAATAGATATAACGTCAAAATAAACATAACACTATTCACTTATACTATTGTAAACAAATGTATAATAATTAAAAACATGATGAAACAACACTCAAAAACTTAATAGGTAGAATTGTTAAACACATTAGCAAGTTAAGTTCATCATATGTTTGAAAAATTTAAAGTCATTGACCTCGTAGTCTCTAATAACCCTACAACCACACAACTAAATCCTCTCCAAAAAAAAAAAAAAACTAATATAGTGCATAAAATTACATGCCCGCTCAGAGATTGTATCTCTGATATTAATAATAAACCCACTACATATATTGGTTTTACTACAACTACACCCTCCCGTAGATTTACATTTCTGATCTCCGTTCTATTAAACAACATTTCTTAGAAAAACACAGCCATGTACATAATATTAAACATATATTAGTTGATACACAAGAATTTTCAGATAATGGAGGCCATCTACATTAAAGAAAAACCTATCCGCACTCAACAAATTTACATTTCAAACTAATAACAACACATTACATTGCATCTAGACATATGCTTCTGTTGTTAATATTTCAGTCTCCCACGTGGTACGACGTCATAGAACCGCATCATGAATTTACGGCCTGCGTCTGCTATTCCGTGACCGTTATTGTCGCATAGCAATCTTCTATGTCAACATAACAAAATATTATCTTTGATAGTGAATATATTTGTGAAAATGTCCGTATAACAACCCTAAAGATGGCTCATGTGAGCCGAAAGTTAGATCAAGTGCCAACTCAAAAATATATCCAAATGTTGGACAATTTTTGTCTCTATTTTCACTCGAAATTAAAGCAAACATATGAATATTAGAACTGCTCATGATCAGACATAATAGACATTCATTGTTTTTTTATATTAACAGTATATGTTTAAATAATGATCTGCTGTCCGAATACACACACACACACACACACACACACACACACACACACACACACACACACACACACACACACATATATATATATATATATATATATATATATATAGTTGCTTCACTGTCTTCCTAGACAATTTTTCTTTCCTAAATCTTTTTTACATATTTATAAGTCTATTATTCTTTCATGCTGTGAATATTGCTGTCATATGCTCCTGGTGTATATTTAGAGATTCTTCATAAAATCCAAAATAGTATCTGCAATGTTCTTGGTCCTGACCTGGCATCCTCGGCTTTAGCCCTTTCCCGCCTCCGTAATGTAGCTTCCTCATGCTTTTTTTATAATGAACTTTCCGCTATGTTACCTAGACTTTATAAAGTTTAGTGCCATACTGGATTGGCGGGTAGGTCTCCTCAATTTACGATTGAATTGGCTAGATATAACCGTTAATTCTATTCTAACAGTTTCTGTGTTTGCAATTCTTGACGGTGAACTCCATTCAGGTTTCTTGCTTTCCAGAAAACATTGATTTTCAAAAATTAAAATGTAATGTCAATCCTTATCTACTGTTTTCTTGATACACTTATATTATTCTCACTGTTTAATTATGTTTCTCTTTTTGTTCATTCTTTCACAATCAGTAATCCATTGTGTCACCATGTTTTTAATGCCTTGCGTCGGGCGATATCATTAAATATATATATATATATATATATATAAATATATATTAGGATGGGGAAATTTTTATATATATATATATATATATATATATATATATATATATATATATATATATATATGTATGTGTGTGTGTTTGTGAAATTATATATATATATATATGCGCGTGTGTGTGTGTTTTTGCGCGCGCGTGTGCAGGAATGGATATGCGGATGGAGAATGACAGTCCCCAGATGTTTAATAAATCACTCTCTATTTTTCATACAAATATTACGTTCCCAGTCTTAATTCTGAATTCTCCGGTAAATTACTTCTAAACATGGCAAATATTATATAAGCGCTTCTACCAAAATGACTACAACCAATTTTAATTCCACTCGTACTGCTGAGAGGTTAAAATACCCAAAAAATAGAGAGAATAAAATTTAATATTAAATTTTGACAAACGCCAGGCACCAATAGTATTTTGATTAACAATATTTTTAGATAAAATTTAATAAATATATGTAAATGTTCTTGAATCTCTCTCTTTTTATTATCTATGTCAAATACACATATTGGAGTTGTCTTTTTTTTTCTCCTAATATTTCCAGTTAACAGTAAATGAAAGGAACATTACAGTGTGGCGGACTTCACCAAATTAATTTAACTTTAGATTAGGAAATAGAACTGACGTTGAAAAGGATATGCAAAAGACATCGTTACACATAAAATATGTATTTAACAAGATGTACAATCAAACAACGATGTGAAAGAAAGCATGCATTTAAGTAAGAAAAGATTGAATAAAACAAGAGTTGTCTCTCTTTAACTGTATTTTTAGTGGAAGAATGTTTATGAGAGTTTCTTATAATGACTGTTCTCAGAAGATTTTGCTGTGTAAGAAAAGATTATGTGAGTGTATAAGGAATGTTCAGCATGTGAGTGGTGTGTGTGAGTGAGAAGGTTGGCGCATGTTTTCAAATGTCGTGGATTCATTTGGCAGCTGAAAATTAGCTAAGAAAAATTCTTGCTTATATAAGTGACTATAGGCTCCAGATCGCTGCGCGGGGAAAGTTACTCTTCACGTGCAGTCGATCTGATTGGTTGGTATTGACCCATCAGCAAGCGAGTTTTGAGAAGACTTAAAAAAATTCAGTGATCCATTTCTCCCAAAATTGCACAAAATTGACTACATGAAAATAGAGCGATTACAAAATTGTCGCATTGCTGCGATTGGTAAATTGTCTTTAATAACGTAGTGGTGATTTATTAACCAATGAATGCTTGTCGTTGTATGTGATTCGTATTAGTGTATATATCTATGTATGTATGTGTGTTATAGATTGGCTCAACAGTGCTTCCGGGATCTGGATCAGCCTAATTTCTGTCTTCAAAACGGAATAAAACAGCACAGATACGCCTTCTCCTTTCAGATTAGAACTCCGAATCACTCCCTCATTTTACCAAATTGAGAAGATCGTATATCATCCTGGTGCCATTGGGCCCAATACCAAGAGACAGTGCCGTTAACTCTACCCAGACTGCATGAGGATATTAAAGAAAATGAGAAATTACACAAAATAGAACGGAGCATCAGACGTGGATACATTTTCTCGACGGATTTATTTGACCTTTACAGCGAGGATTTCCAAATAGTACTAGAAGTCCTACCAGGATTTTCTCTCGGTGGGCACATTATCAATAAAATGGGATACGCAGATGACAACGTGTTGATGGGGGACACAGAATAAGATCTGCAGGAACTCTAGATATGGTAGTAAAGGAAAGCGGGAATAAATGACTTACCATTACTTGTAAGAATTAAATGTTCCTTATTAAGAAGAACAGCAAGATGTTTAATTAATTGATGATGACAAAATCAAGGGCAAAAGAACAAAAGAATGTACAGCCGACAGAAAGAAATAAAGTAAGAAAGAAAGAAAAGTGTACAGCCGAAAGAAAGAGAGACAGAAAAAAAAGGAGAGATATAAAAGAATGTACAGTCGAAATAAATTAACAAAAAACAAAGTGTGTACAACAGAAAGAAACTAAAAAAGAGTGTACAAGCGAAAGAAAGTACGAAAGAAAGAGTGTACAGACGAAAGAAAGAAAGAACAAAAAAGAAAGAAAGAAAGCGTATACAGCCGAAAGAAAGAAAGAAAGAAAGAAAGAACAATTTTATTACTTACACTATTTACAATCGAACTAATTTCCTCACTTTTGTTGTTGTCATCACAACATTTCGGACGTTGTAATATCCGGCCTTCATCAGGTGTATGTCGATCGGCGTAACCTACAAGGAATTCAGAAATGAACACTTTATTTAATATACGAGGTAGACCGTTCTCTTTCCACTGAATGTCTTACGATATCATTGAGTTCTTAGTTTAGTACTGCTCAGTTATTTCTCGCCATGTTTCTACTGAGTTTACACTGCCAGATTCAGAGATTGAAATTACAATTATTATATCTCCATATTCACGAACTAATGCTTGAATCTAGTCGGCAATTGCCGGTTGGAACACGATAAATTCTCTTTGAATTTCTGTAATAAGGAATTATCATTATTTATATTATTTACATGCGAACTATTGTAATCTTATATTGTCTTAGGTCGTTGCGAACTAGTGCGTTCATGGCACTAATTTTCTGCAATAATGTTCATCTTATGTTGCAGTAGTTTGTAATGGACCACACGAAAGACATGAGTACATGTATACTTTGTTAAAATATAAGCACTAGTGTTTGAAACTTTCAGGCAAAATTACCGAAAAGCAATCGAGTTCAATTATTTTTAATAACAAAACAGAAAGCCTGGGTCTTGACTGGGCTCAAAAGCCATAAGTGTGCTGTGTATCTGTGAAAATATGAAATAAAATAAAATGAAGTAATGGCAACATTTTCAAACAAAAAAAGCAGTCATCTATATAATAAATGCGAACGTCACAATGTGATACTTTTTCAAAATTACGCCTAGGTCCTAACTTATCATATTATTTTGGAATCGGTCCGATTCTATGACCAAATTAAAACATTTCAGGCCAAATCTAAACACGCAATACTGAAATCTTGGATCCCCAAGTTTTTATTACTGCGACTGTTTCCGGATTCTGCCATCTTGACTTCTATGGACAAAAACAATTAAAGGGATACAACTCTCTAACTTTCAATAGCTCATGTTCAAATGAAAAAAAATTACTGTTCTCAAATTACAGTATTTCAAAATAAAATTCTCCGTGTTTCCAACTTTACTCCTAGAGACCGTATCCCAACATATCCTACCATTTTGAAATCAGGCTGACTCCGTGAGAAAATTGAAAACCTTCCGGCTCGGATCCAGAGCCGCAATCCTGAAACTTTGAATTCTTTAGTTTTCATTACTGCGAATGTTTCCGACGATTTTTAAAAGTGATTTTTGCGACGAATTTTTGTACGTTACCAATTTTATAACTTAGAAATAAATAGGGGAATGATCCAACTTAATTGCAAAATCCAGCGAAAGTCACTCATGAAATAAAAATAATTGTTTTACGGAAAGTAAAGACCTATGTACATCAAACTGTCTTTAAATTAAGTTGTGGCAGATGAGTTAGCGTTGAACTTTTAAAAGGTAAGCTTAAATATTAATGCAATACTTAGATGCAATGATCAATTTTGAGTTCTTCTGTAGTTTATTGATTATCGCAACTACACCTCCCCACCTATTGTAATAAAGGTCCAATCAAGAGCCCTCCGCAGGAATCACATAAATACTATCCGATAGGGTGGCTTGTAAGCTAGTATATATATATATATATATATATATATATATATATATATATATAGAGAGAGAGAGAGAGAGGAAGGGAGAGAGAGAGAGACCAAGGAGTGTTTTCTGAATGTCAAGAATCTACCATCCTCTATCTTAAAACCAACTTGAAAAAGACAGTTTGACCAGCACAAGGACTGACCAAAATTAAAGATAAAAAATTCAAATGAATACTATTGATAGTTCAAAGTTAAGTTCAAATTCTTCAGAAACTGTCATTCACTCCT
Organism: Acanthosepion pharaonis; assembly: GCA_903632075.3. Lineage (NCBI taxonomy): Eukaryota > Metazoa > Mollusca > Cephalopoda > Sepiida > Sepiidae > Acanthosepion > Acanthosepion pharaonis. The sequence continues at coordinate 1,258,445 of CAHIKZ030000569.1, forward strand.
GTAGTTCACTGCTACTAATACACGGGGATTTTTCTCCTGATGATGGCCATGCTGGTCGAAACTAGTCGAGGAACCTAATTAAAATAAGAAAACAAAAAAATATTAATATACAATCCAGTGTGTCTGAAATATTTATATTTTTTGTTGTTCAAAAGACACCCACACACAAACATATATATATATATATATATATATATATATATATACTAGATATTTATAAGCTATAGTTCGTCCATGCATCGAATATTGGTGCCGCATCGGGATATGTTCTGGTGCTTCTATAATGTATTTAGGGATCTCTTGATAAAATCCAAAGTATCAACAATGTTATTGGTCGTGATCTGGCATCTCGGCTTCAGTCATTCTTCCAACGCCGTAACGTAGCTTCCCTGTGCCTTTCCTATAATTCCTTTCGTGGTAATTGTCCTGGTAATCTTTACTCTGTGATATCTAGATTTTATGAATTTAAGCGGACTACTGGATTAGCGGCAACGTTTCATCCGTTTTACAGTCGAAATGGCTAGATGTAACTGAAAGTTCTGTGCTAGTAGTTTTTTTCTTTGGTGTTTCACGCTCGTGGAAGTGGCTTCTTACTTTCCAGTCAAATTTGATCTCCAAAATGCAATGTAAAACTTTTTATTCTGTCTTCTGAATTCCTGTTCTTATATTGTTCTCGTTCCTTCATACTCAGTAACCCCCGACTCCGCGTCTTATTGGCTTTATTCACTTGTCTGGGGTAAACCTATTAAGACACTGGAAGTGTTGTAACAAAATTGCTACTTTTGTAGTGTTTTTATAACATATTTATGTTATGATTTTCGAATAAATTATGACCATGGAATATTAGTGTTTAAGCCTTTTCATTACATATATATATATATATATATATATATATATATATAAGAAAATATATTAAAATAATTGTCGGAGTTATTCCATTTCATTGTATATATATATATATATATATATATATATATATATATATATATATATTGAGTTTTGTTAAATTCAAAGAAGGTCGGTTTATTCAATTTTTTTGCTTATTTGCAATTTCCGAATTTGATTTGTGTCGAGATTAAATTTTAGGTTAATTCATCGAAAGTTCAAGCATTTTTTTTTATTTTTTTCAAGTAGATTTTTATTCTGATATATAAAATTTTATTCGAAAATTAGAAGAATACCATAAAATGTGTCAGGGGTTGTGATGCACTCTCTGGCTGGAGAATTTAAATCAATTATTAATATATGTAAATGTTGGTCACTTAGCTGATTAATGTTACCTTCAGCATCTCGACTCCAGAGTTTCGTCGCGGTAATGACCGTTCATTTTCAGGGAGATATCAGCAGTTTATTGCTTATACTTGTCGATTTTTCTTTTTTATGCACTTATTGGTTTAAGTGTGTTTTTTCTGTATTATTTGTGTCCGTGTGTTCATTTGCGCGCGTAGAGCCATGCTCCCTTCTGTGCGGATGTACGTTCGTCATGCGTGTTCTCCCGTCTGTGCAGACGTGCATACGTGTAGTGTGTCGTGATAATTTCTCCTTTTTTTCGTTTTTTTTTTTTACACATAATACTAGCTCTTAAGGCTTTTCTGCTTTTTCCTTTGCCTCTTTTTTTCAATTGTAGCCATTTGAGGCTAATTATTATGATCTCTAGACATGTCACAGATTTATTTTTTGATTTTGAGCGCTCTAGTTTTTGAGTTAGGAAAACTGTATTTCGTTTTTTATATATAAATAATTGATAGTAATTCTTAAATGATATACACACATATATGATATTAATCATATTAATGATTAAATGATATATATATATATATATATATATATATATATATATATATACACGCATACACAGATATTTATATATCTTCATAAATTGATTATTTTCTTTTCTTATTTTGTTTGGTGGTATCTTAAGTATTATTTGTAGGCGATTGGATTTATAATTAAATTTTTATTTAGTGTTGTTCGAATTTTTGTGCATATGTTTTTATTTATACCCTTATCTATCACTTTTCTTTCAATTTCTTTAACCCAACCAACAAAATATTAAGATTTTCTACTGTAATATTATGTAAATCAATTTCTTAAAAAGTTATTCTTCAAAACGCATGAGAATGGATCGAAACTCTGGATTGTAGATTTAATTTTGAAATTAATCTAGATTTGGAGTTTTTCCGTTTTGAAACATAGGATATTCTGTGTCTCGATGAAATTATATTTAAAAAAAAATATTTATAATATATATATATATATATATATATATATATATATATATAAGTTGATACAAAGCAGTTCGAAGAATGTGTAGTCGCGAACTGAATGGATGGATGGATTTTACTGCTACACTTGCGAGCATTAAGCTGTATGAACCTGTGTTTGTATGACTCTTTAAACTAGATGCTAGAATCCGTAATTATTTTTTCAATGTCAAATTCCTCGTGTGTGCATAATTGTATATGTTCATGTACATGTGTTTATAATCTTACCATTATATAAACACATCATACAGACAGGCACGTATTTAAGCAGACACACATGTGAGGTTTGATGTATTATTTAGCCACTGAGGTATTCTAAAAGAAAAATACGTATCACTTTCGGGAAGCTCAATTTCAGTGGAAAGGAAGTTAGTTTACCGGCCAAATAATAGAGCCTGACTTAATACACACAAATATATTGGAGCAAAAAAGTATGTAATCATACAAAAAAAAGACAATTATATAAATGTATATAAAAGTTTACTCATGTGTAAGGATGTATTTGTGTTATTTTTGTGATTTTGCTCGTACATAGATATGTGTTACAATTATATTTCTCCTCGAATTTGATCAGAATTCAGGCAACAGGACCCCTTTGCCTGTATATTTATTTTGCTAACGTACGAGTGAGAAGCGATTGCATACGGATATAATAATTGGACGCTGTCAAGGTTGACAAATTGCAGTAATAACATTGCCACTAATGTCTGGGAAGAAGACAGACATAGAAGACATTTGCTTACCTATATTTTCCTTGACAATTATTGCTACATGCCAGTGACAAGGAGTTATATCCAACGCGGAGAATGTTATTGCGAAATTTGATTTGTTTTATGTTTTATTTTGTTTTTTTCACAGCTTATCAGACATTTGTGTGGGGGTGCAATGGTCGTGCTAGATCTATTACGACTGAGTAGTGATTTGATCCTTAATGTGTGCTCCACACGTTCAGCCTTGTGTCCTATCTAAGCTTCGCTTAGAAACTCATTATGCACTTCGGTGTTGGGTAATGGTTAGCAAACATAAAACCCTAGATGAATTGCCGATGAGTAGGGAGATCGATTCTTAATAGGTACTGGGTACCCCATACTTTCGGCTTTATGCCACAACTTAGCTACGCTATCGCTATCAATCATCTGTTGGTTACTAGTAAGAATAATTCCTTTTGCATTAACGCTTTTTGGAAAATACGAAATCCGACTATTTAACCTATATGGGGGGAATGAATCCATAACTTTGATAAGCATATATGCGAAGCAGTGAATATAACTGATATCGAACTCGGCTCTCCGTCTTCACATTTTGAGCCTTTATCTATTACATCAACTTCACAACCACACTACTACATTCTCAAAGTGGCCTTTCAATGTTCCTTGAGCTAAGTGTCCTTTTTGTTTCGATTTTCTCTAAAACTTTGTCGTTTCTCACGTGTTCGATTTATGATATTCTCAGCATCCTTCTGTAGAACCACATTTCTATGGCTTCAAGTCTTTTCTCCTTCTAAGATGTGATGGTCTTGCATTGACTTCCATCAAGTTGGACGGATATTACATAAGAGACCTGTACTCTTATTTTCTTTCTAATGAACTTTTTCTGTTTCTTAATATTTTGTAACTCGTCTTTCATTATTCCACTGCACCTTCAGTTTCTATTGTTGCAATTTCCTTCCTCCGTTAAAAACAATTCCAAGATATTTCATGTTTCTCACTTGTTAATTTTGCTATTTCCAATTTGCAATATGCATGTTGGGATGTTTCTTGTCCTGACAACCATACATTGTCTTCTTACACTTGATGGTTAATCATTTCTTCTAATTTTCCTTTATTACAATATGTAAGATTTACTGTAAATTCCTTTCTATGCTTGCTATTAAAACTGTGAAAGTTGCCTATCTAATGTTATTAAGATTGTGGCCACAAATATAAATCCTAGTAGAACTTTTAATTCTCTCAAGTTCGCCCCATTGCAAAGGTTGAATAAATCTGGCGAGAAGGCACAGACTTGTCTAAAGCTCCTTTCTATATTAATGTATATTGGAGTAGCAACATTTAACATTTTTCGTTAAATATGGCAGACAAGAGAAATTTTAGTATTTTTTATTGAGTTTTTACTGCATTATTACATTTTTTCCGTTTCCTGGGAGCATAAGATTACAAAAATGTTCTCTTTTGTCTATTGCCTCAAGCACTTTCGGCCACTTCTTTAAACATTTAGTTTTGTTAGATATCTCTTCATGTTGTAGCTGTTTGTATCTTTCTTTTTTTTATGTATATTCCGAGCCTCTACGTTTTAAGTGTAGCATGAATTCAAGTGAGGGCCTTTCTGTTTTTTTTTAAAGATTTAATACTCCATTTCTTCTATTAAATAAGGCGAACTTTATAGTAGGAGAGAGATGTTTAATATACAGGAACTCTCATATAGTTAGAGGTTTCCAGTAATATGATTTATACAAAATATTTGTATGTTTACTGAATTCATTTTCCTGCAGGCCCCAGCATAAGTTCTGTATTATTCTAATATTCTTATTCTTATTATTCTATTATTCTTATTCTTATTATTCTATTATTCTAATATTCTTATTCTTATTATTCTATTATTCTAATATTCTTATTCTTATTATTTTTATTCTAAAATAAATCAAGCTGACATCGGAGCACAGTATCATCATCACAGTGTTGTTTATTTTAAGTCAAATCATCTGTTCCTCTGAAAGTTAATTTTTTTCTTGTGAATCGAAGAACGCTGAGTGTTTACTTGATCGCTTGACACCGTCTGTCGAAAGTTCTTTCAAGAAATTAATGTTAAAACTATTAGTGCAAATGTTGATATTTTAAACTATCTATTGTACACATTTTAAAACATTTGTACAGTATTCATAATTAATTTTATTAAGTTTTGTTTTCTTTTTTAATATAGATAGCTTCGAGATTTTTAGTCTATGATTATTATTTTCATGAAAAATTAATAAATATATCCAAAAGAGATCCTTGTAAAAAAGAAAATAAAAAGTATTATATCCTACACTAAATCTAATATATTTAATTCTATCATCCGTAACGAATTTTCACATTCCACTAACGTGTTGCAGAAAACTAACATTGTTTATAAAGTTAAATCTCCCCTAGAAGATTGTATCGCCAACGGAAAAGAATAATATTTATGTAGGACACACTAAGAAAACGTTGTCTCAGTGGCTGAGTTTTCACTGAATAATATGTCCAACATTTCTAAATATTTACAACAGCGTAACTGTCCACTTTCGTAATTCAGAAAAATTCTTGTTGGAAATATATCTATACTTTTCATGGAAATAATAAACATAAAATAAAAATTGGGTTCTTTCTTTTTTTTCTGTGATGAGGAGAAAAAAAATATATATAAAGATATAGATAGATAGATAGATAGATAGATAGAGAGAGAGAGAGAGGGGGGAGAGACATGCTATCAAAAGAAACACAAATATTCAAAGAAAGAAAGAAATGAAGAAAGATAAGTTCGAATGAATGGAAGTAAATTAAAACAGGTACAAAAGAACGAACGAATATAACAAAGAAACAAATAGTTTGAGAACGGAAAATTAAAAATTAACTGACAATATATTGTAAGCTAAATAGTAATTTTGGATTTGTCTTTTTAATGATTTATCTGCCTTACCTGATTTGTCGAAGAAGGAGAATATAAAAAGAGTATTAAGCCACGTTACCTTAACAGATATATGAAGAGATTTGTGAATGTCATTGATACAATATCAAATATCACTTCATCATTGAAATCTCTTAGGTAACAATATTCATGTCAACGGACTAGTTTCCAAACCTTTGCCACTTTCAACAACAGCGAAACGATTTTATCTCCCTGTCTAAACGTTTGCACCGTACCCCTGGTGTCAAAAATATCATCACCGGTGACAGATTGCCCACTGTGAGGAATTATGCCCATCTTGAAATTCTGTCTTTGTATTTGTCGATGGAATTGAGATAGCATTTCATATGTAATATCTGCAATCTCGTCGCCCGGGGGACGGTTTCGGTAAAGCCTGACACCCGCTTCGTTGAGTATTGTTTATTCGTAGCTTCTTGTTTTACGGACGGAATTCATGCCGACAATTCGATATGCAGCCTGGGTATGTTTCTGTCACCTGCTGTGGTTTGTTTCTCATAGACTTTTAATGGCGACGAAGAGTTACCTTATTGCATGACATCCTCATCGTCGTTTAGAAAGCATTGGCGCATAGGCTCTATATTTTAAAGATTTTTTTTCTTTTCCTTTTTAATGCATCTTATCATTCTTTTTCGCAAAGCGTGATTTACTGCTACCCTATGTCTTCCTTTCTCATTTCTAAGAATTTTTTCGTTGAACTTTGTGTTACCCGTGTTTTTTCTTCATAAATTCGCCATTTTCTCAATTTTATATTATCTTTTGTCATTTTTTAATTTTTTCTGCAAACTTATTTAAAACTCTTTCTTTCGTTTCCTCTCTATTCTTATGTATTTTTTATTAAAAAAAAAAACATTTACTTGAGTTGCGAGAGTAAATTAATAAATGCGTTGCCTAATACAAAATTATTAGCTAAATTTTGACCTGAAATTTCTACTTTATAATATTTGAACTATGTAAATATTATTATGTAAATATTATGTAATTAATATTATGTAAATAATATTATGTAAACATTATGTAATTAATATTTAAATATAAAATTAATATGCAAATAATACTATGTAAATATTACGTAATTAATATGTAAAAATGTAATTAATATGATGTAAACAATAATATGTAAATATTATGTAATTAATGTGTAAATATTATGTAATTAATATGATGTAAGCAATAATATGTAAATATGTAATTAATATGTAAATATTATGTAATTAATATTATGTAAACTATAATATGTAAATATTATGTAATTAATATGAAATATTACGTAATTAATATTAAATAATTAATATTATGCAAATATTAACATGTAAATAATATTTACTATTGTCAAAGAAAGAGATAGAAAAATATTTTTCATTCAGAATAAATATCTTTCGTCATTAGGTTGCCGACTTATTTTTGAACCGACGAATCTAACGTGAAAATTTAGTGCAATTTAAAAAAAAAAAATCCTAATAATGATCACACATTGACCATTCACTCCAGTACTAATTGTGCTACCTCAGCCTGAGGCGATGACGAGTTAGGTTTGTTTCGTTGACTCCCATACCTCAGTCGGGAATACGATCCTCATTGGATACCCATAAATATTTGATAAACTTTGACATTTCTGTTACTATTTCTAGCATGATGAGTTATCATTATTTACATTATTTGCAGTTGGACTAATGGCCTTATCAATAGTTGTCCATCACAATGATTCGGATATTGTTCTCTCTGGACTTCTTCGGGTATCTTTCGTCAATACGTATACACCAAACACAAGGAAAACGGGATTAATAATAACTTAGCAGTAGAAAAAGAAGAAAAGTGACCAAAAATGAGAGATCCCTAGTCATGGAACCTAAATACCCTGACGCTGACATGGATCAACAGGCAGGTTTCAGCGTAATATTTACCTGTCGTAAAATCAACCATCCATTGATGTCTAATAGCTGGTTTACTCTGGAGATCAACTGACAGCATGTCTTCTTAATAATCTAGCACTCTCATCAAAAGTTTTCAACAATGCCCTTGTCTGGATATTCTAGATATTTACCCTAATTTCTTGCTATTTTCTTCCTTTCGTATTCCTTTAATACGGACTTTCGCTCGGATAGATTCATTCCAAGAACTAATGCTTCGTGGAGTACAATCTCGAACAGATGCCGTCTACCATTTTAAATTCTTCAAGTCTAGGATTAATCTTACAGGTATATAATTATAAACTGTGCCCTTTAATCGCACAAGAGCAGCATTCAGTTACACCTCTAACTTGAGTGGCCTTTGGGCCTTGTACTGGAAGGACATTATTTGAAATATCGAAAAAATGTTTTCAAAGTTACTTCTGGAACGTTCTCAGTACTCTGATAAAAAAAAAAAATTGGCATGACTCTCCTCTTTATGTTGTCCAACATCTCCAACTCACTGGCAACGTTGATATACCGTAATTCCCCATGTATAATACACATTTTTTTTCCTAAAAATTAATAAGCAAAATCAGGGGTGCGTATTATGCAGCGCCACAAAGAATATTTAAAAATTTGCCGTAAAATAAAATAAGAATTATCATAAAACTAAATTAGAATAATATTATTCTATGTTTAAAACCATTTTTAATAAGAGTAAGAAACGCTGGTATCAAAACCTATAAATTTGTACCCCTTCAATCATCATTACGATAATTGAAGAGGTACAGTTTATAGGGTTTAATACCAAAAAAGTGGTGCGTATTATGCGTGAGTAGAAGCATTTTCCCACACTTTCAGCACAATTTTAGGTGTGCGTATTATGGACGAAGAGATATTATACATGGGGAATTATGGTACTTATCGATTTTTTAAATATTTAGTATATTGATTGCCAGAAGAGAAAAAAAAACAAAGATTCTCCTATTGGACTTTTTCTTATTTTATTTCAAGACTGTTTTATGTACAGATCTTCAGTGGCTTATCTGTCTTGACGTAGATGAAAATTATGGCATTGTTTTAGATTGCTATTAAAAGTGACTGACTTTGTGTCTTAGCCTTACCACTTAACCTGCCATTCCCACGACATCTTTTCGAAAGTGCTCCGACACTTTATTTTTATCTTCTCAAGTTTGCTTTCTCCTTATTGTTTTTCCTACTTTACTGTTTAGTCATCTGTTCTACTGTGTCCATTTTCTCTCTCTTCTAATTCAACTTTCCCTGTTCTGACTTGTGTACCCTTCGAGTCACTTGATTTCAGAGTCGATACAATCCTTTATGATGACATGTGATCATCCTTTTAACAATATACATTCTCTTAAAACAATTTATCGAGAGTCGCGCCGACTCAGTAGACATTTTGTTTTGTGGCCCGTGTTTTTGAGTCCTTCGATTGTCGAGTTGGGGTGCAAAATTAATTTCAACTCAGAACTAATTTCAAGTCGGAACTAAGGGTTAGATGTAGGGATTGGGTTTTTAAATTGAGTTGAAATTAGTTCCGAGTTGAAATTAATTCCGATGTGAAATTAGTTCCGAGTTGAAATTAGTTTTGTCACTCATCGATTTTCAGAAATGGTCCGAGTACCTAACATCGGAAACCGCTAAGGTATTCCTTTCCTTTCTGGGGTCTGGTATCTAATATCTGTATGCAGTTATACTTAACTGATTTTTTTTCTTAATCTTTTTCTGCTAGATGCTTCCAAAATATATATATACGAACAGGTAGCCATTGTTATCAATGACATTTCAGATAATTTGCTGTTTTTACAGCAGTTTTCTTTTGTTCTTCTTTTATTCATTTTCAGAATTAAATATTTTTTTCAACGTCAACTCTTATGGTCAGTGATTCTGACCGCTTGAATGAGAGTTTCTGACAATGAATAAATTTGCATAAGATTAATTTTTTCTTTGTGTCTCCCACCTTGCATACAAAAACAGCCCAGCTTACACTGCTAACCTATGGCGAAGCAGGTATCAGTTTTTTTTTATTATATGTTACTAATAAATGGTGTTTACAACATAATCAGTAACATTTAATTTCCATAATATTTTAAAAAGCGTATTATAACAAACATTTCAACTGTTATTTATTTTAATTAATTTATTTAAAATTGCCATATATAAGCAATATTTGCATCAATAATTTTTTTGTTTTTTAATTCATCGAATTTATATAGAAATAATTTATGCCTGTCTTGTTACAATTCAGTCGTAAGTTAGAAAAATCTATTGCGTCCGTAATAATTATTATTGTCTGATATTGCATATTAAAGAAAATTAGAAGAACATAGCCCCCCCACCGCCCCCAAATATGGAATTATCTAAATAAGCCAAAATTTGTTTAATTGAACTCTACCTTATTATTCAAGCAAATGAAAAATAGTAAGATAGCTGAATTATTATTATTATTATTATTATTGTTATTGTTATTATAATCATTATTATTGTTACCACTATTATTATTCTCATTATTATTTTTATTATTATTATTGTTATTATTATTGTTATCGTTATTATTATTATTATTATTGTTAAACAATAATAATAATAATAATAATAATAATAATAATAATAATAATAATAATAGAAAATTATTCTAAGTTAATCTCATAATTATCGTTCTGACCCGCGGTGAAAACACCTGTTGGGGCCTCAGCTACAAATAGTTTATCCAACCAAAAAATTCAAAATACATTTCTATTTTAAAAATACCAGCACTACATTTTTAAATTTAAAAAAAAAATACCTCTTGATAGGAGAATTACCAACAATACATCAATCAATATGAAAGGACATTTTCATGACATTAATCTATATAGTATCCTACAATTACTACAAGAAACCAAAGACACATATCACCGCCTCTAGTACAGTGGGCTATGATAAGTTTGTAGCCACTCTTGATTACAGCCGTCCTGGGTAAGACGATAAACTACGTCCAGGCCTCAGATCAGGAAGTTTTGAGGAGCTTGGAACCACTTCTTAATTGCTAGTGTTCCCATGTCCACCCTAATCCGGGGTGGTAGCACTTATTAGGGTCCCAAATATGGGCAAATAGTTAACCCCGAAACTGGGGTAAAATGGGTTTTAATACCAGGAATACTTTATAAAAAAATTATTATCAGCAATAATTTTTTAAGAAAAAAACTATTACCAACAATACTTTTTTGAAAAAAATATTACCAGCTATACATTTTTGGAAAACAAGATTACTAGCAATACGTTTTTGAAAAAAAAATATTACCAGAAATAGCTTTTTGAAGGAAACTATATTACCAGAAATGGATGTTTGACAAAACAAAATATTACCAGCGATAAAAACTTTGTCGGCATTAAATAATTGAGGTTGATATGTCGTAAAACACAACTAACCAAATCATGAGTACAGCAATTTTGGCTCGTTTAATAACGTCTCTTTTTTTTTCAGACAATACCGTGTTACTATCAAGCTACTCTCATCAATGAACAAAAGTTGACTTATATTTTGCAGTGAAAGTTCGCGAAAGTCAGTAAATTGGTAAATTTCAACGAGGGCAAATAATAGGATGGCATCAGTGTGGCAGTCAAATAGAAAAATTGCTAGGTTTTCCCAGGTTAATGATCAAACGGTTAATAATATTGTTAAGAAATTTAATGAAGAAGGCCATTGTCGTGTGGAACAACGTCCAGGAAGCCCAAGCACTGAATAGGGAAGTCATCAATCGTCGTTAAAAGCATGGAAATGTCGCCATATACGGTGAGAAAGACTCTGAAAGAGCTAGCTATCAAAGAGTTGCAAGAAAGAAGCCCTTGATTTCAGAGGTTGACAGGAACCTTCATATGGACTGGGCGAGAGAATTCGAGATCAAAGATTATGAATTTTGGCAGTCTGTAATTTGGTCAGAGGAAAGAAAATTCTGCCAATATTCGAATACGAGATAGGTTTATGCTTGGAGAAATCAGAATGAGACATGGAACATTGAATGCCTGCAGGCGACCGTGAAACTTGGAGGGATTGGAGTAATGGTGTGGGGTGCTGTCTGGTTTAGAGGGAAATCTGAGCTGATCCTTGTTGACGAGCGGTTGAATGGTCCAAAATACTGTCAAATATTACAGGAAGGACTACTCCCACTATTTCAAACCAATCAGATTGACAAGAATGTCTACCTTTTTCAAGAAGCTGGAGCGCTATGTCATACGAGAAAAGTAACAAAGACCTGGAAGGTATCGCAAGAAATCAAGTCACTACGAAATCAAAATCCTGACATAAATCCAATAGAGCACGTTTGGGAGCACCTTGGCTGAAGACTTTGAGGGCGTACAACCAAAATCACGTCAGTGGCAACCCTTAAAGAAACATTGCTAAAGGAGTGACAAAATATGGGTCAGACGATTGTTGATAACTTGATCAAATACATGAAAAATCGAATAGAAGCACACTGAAACTAGCAAATGGAGGATCTACTCTATACTAGTTCCAAATACAGTTTGTTCATGTTGAATAGGGTTTACGTAATTAAATTTTGAAATTGTATGTAGTTTATTTTTCCTGGCTAAAACTTTTTTGAGGCCACTGTAGTTATGTACACATAAACATTTATATGCAGAAAGGTTGAGTATCATCTACCATGTATTCAATTGTGAAAGCACAATAATATATATTTTTTATTACATCAAATTTTCAAAGAAAATTAAATTTCGGCATTACATGACCCATAAATTGTGTTTATGTCATTAAACAAACAACTCAAGTCAAAATATTTCATTGTTAACTCTATGTATCTATACAGAGAAGGAAATTCAACTGAACAATATAATAATATAAAATTTGGAAAATAGATATCTTACTGAAAATCCTGACGCAAAGAGAACGTCTATGAACGTAGGACAGGTTTTTGGAGAGATTCATTAAGAAAATTTAAGTTTATTCGTGTAGAAAAGATGGTTCACGTATTCATGCAACTGTATAAGTGTGAAAACCTGGTTGCATTTAATTAATATGCTTTTAATGATGTTGCATTCTTAAATTAAAGTAATAATCTAATTCTAGTATAAAAATACTTTTGTTTTGCATTTGAAATATTCATGAAGTTTTTATAATCTCAGGTTTAGTTTCTGTTTTAGATAAAAAAAAAAAAGAGAGTGATTGAAAGAAATGGGGGTTTCATTAAGGATTTAAGTTAATTTCTGTCCAGACATAAACAACAAAATCTCTTACACTCGCAACCACCTTCACGTGATTAAAAGCTGTTTTCTACTGTATAAGATTTGGCATATATAAAGTTAATGAATCGTATATTTTAATCTATCTATCTATCTATATATCTATCTATCTATCTATCTATCTATCTATCTATCTATCTATCTATCTATCTGTTCATATCTATCTATCTGTCTGTCTGTTCATATCTATCTAGCTAGCTATCTGCCGGATATCTATCTATCTAGCTAGTCTGTATGTCTGTCTGTCTGTCTGTCTGTATCTATCTATCTATCTATCTATCTATCTATCTATCTATCTATCTATCTATCTGTCTGTCTGTCTGTTCATATCTATCTAGCTAGCTATCTGCCGAATATCTATCTATCTATCTAGTCTGTCTGTCTGTATCTATCTATCTATCTATCTATCTATCTATCTATCTATCTATCTATCTATCTATCTGTCTGTCTGTCTGTCTGTTCATATCTATCTATCTATCTGTCTGTCTGTCTGTCTGTCTGTTCATATCTATCTAGCTAGCTATTTGCCGAATATCTATCTATCTAGCTAGTCTGTCTGTCTGTCTGTCTGTCTGTCTGTCTGTATCTATCTATCTATCTATCTATCTATCTATCTACCTGTCTGTCTGCCGGATATCTATCTATCTATCTAGCTAGCTAGCTGTCTGTCTGTTTGTCTGAAGATGTCGCTCTCTCTCTCTGTCTGTATCTATCTATCTATCTATCTATCTATCTGTCTGTCTGTCTGTATGTATGTCTGTCAAAATATCTATCATTCAAAATCGTCAAAATATAAATAGATATATCTCTTAATATATCTATTTATCTATTCAGGACATTTTAGAAACAACATTTCGGAGAGTCAGTGCAGGCATTAAATTCATTTTTTAAAAAAATAAGGGGTTTAAAACGAGTGCCGAATAAAATAACATTTATATTAATAAGAAATAAAGCTGGATAAAAATATTTATTTACCTTTTGGCTACAAAAATATAAATTATTTTTATAGATATTGTACACTCCAAACGAATGAGTGACAAATATAAAAAGTTTAACTGCATCTTGCCTTGCATATAAAGACCTCTGTGGCCAAACTGTAACGGCACGTCTGACTAAAATATGCTATTACTTTCGATCATTTCATATTTGCAGCATGTAAATGTATTCTTGTACCCCCGAAAATACTGGCAACTGCAGTGAATGGTAGCAGACTCGAGAAACATATTTTCATGAAAAATTGTATTCATTGAAAGCTTTTATAAATTTCAAACGAGGTTAGCCGTAGCTGCTCAGCCAATGGCTGCTGAAAGTTTCCTGAAAAGTAAGCATTTAATATCTTATATTCATTTAATATCCTCCACTTCTAAGCTTGATATTATACAGGAAAACTTTTCTGAACGTGACAATAAACTACATCCAACTGCAAGGCCTTTCATCAGGAGGTTTTGAGGACGTGGAAGCACATCTTAATTGCTGGTGTCCCCAGGTCCACTCTGACCTGGGCTGGTGGCACATGTTTGGGTCCCAGCTATGGGCAAATAGTTAATCCCGAAACTAGGATAAAAACACTATGAAAGTGTAAAAATAGGTTTTAATACCAGAAATACTTTGTAAAATATTATTACCAGCAAAAATTTTTGAAGGAAAAAACTATTACAAGCAATACATTTTGGGGTAAAAAAACTATTACCAGCTATACATTTTTGAAAAAAAAATATTACCAGAAACAGATTTTTAAAGGAAAAATTTTTACCAGAATTAAGTGTTTAACAAAACAAAATATCACCAGCAAAAAAAAAACAATTGTCGGCATTATATCTTCTCTCTTAAATAAGTAACGTGAGGTTGATATTGGTGAGCGATGTTTGATATACAGAACATCTCTAATAGGGGGATTTTCTGGCAATGCAATTTATATAAAATGTCAATGTTTTCGACCAGAAATTTTCTCAAGGTTTCTTGCAAATTGTGGCATATATATATATACAAGGATTGGTGAATACGGAATAAATTCCAATAACCAACAAATACTTTTCTTAAAAGAGTGTTCAGTACAGAGTAGAGCAAATATAATTCTTTATTCTAAAATTATAACATAAATATATTATAAAATCACTACAAAAATAGCCATTTTGTTTCAACACTTCTGGTGTCTTATCAAGTGATGATGTTGAATGTAGAATAAAGTGTTTTAAAAGGTTCAAATCAAACATTCCTTGCAAGGGGAAACGCTGTTACATAAGCTCGAATGACCAAGAAAAAATACAAATATATGAGAATTCAAAAAACCTGACAATGATCTTTATTTAATGCTGTAATGTTAGGGTTAAACTAAAATAGAATTTATTCTAACAAATTAAATTATACTATAAAATTCAAAATTAAAAAATACCAGTTTTAAATTTAATCGAAATTAAGTTTAAAATTATAAAATTATTTAAAGAAGAAACTGATACATGTTTTTCTATTTATTTTGTTTTGAAACTAAGTTGGAATAAACGTTAGGATCTAATGTTGCTCTGAACTCCGTTACAACTTATATATATTTCAAGTAAAAACATGGGCAAGGAAGGATGAAATCTTGCAAAAGACAATACATACACAATCAGATTATAATACACAAACACGCAACATATATTTATGTTATAATTCACGAAGAAATAATTATAAACATATATATATATATATATATATATATATGTGTGTCTGTGTGTGTGCGTGTCTGTGTGTGTGCGTGTGTATATATATATATATATATATATATATATATACACACACACAGACACACACATATATGTATATACACGCACACACACACACACACTCACGCACACACACATATATATATATGTGTGTTTATAATATATATATTATTTCTTTCTAGGTGTTCTTTCTGTTTTAAACAAGATAGGGTTACTGAATAAGGAATACCCAAAACGGAGGTTGGAAATGAAATTTTAATATTTATAACGTCAACAAAATGCAATAATCTTCAGCGGCATGAAGTAGGTAAACCACTGCTTGTGGTGGACTCCTTAGACAATATATTACCCCCACTTACAATAGTTTCCAACGTATTTATGATGATTGGGACAGAAACGCACATAGATACGGTATATAGCACTTTCTTATGTTTCTTTATCTATCTATTCCACCCTATTCTCTCTCTCTTTGTCTCTCTCTTACTATATATATATATATATATATGTCAATCATTTTTTTTTGTTTCAGGGGTATGAACACGGGGTTATTCATTCCATATCATCGTCATACATGTTTTATTACTGACTTTATCTGATGGCATGCGTCAATGACTTATTATTTACCTAATTTGGTCACACATTACTTCCTTGTCTTTTTTGTAGAATCTGCAGGCTGGATTTGTTCAGAAGATCTGGTTTAGGCGTCAATGGAATTCGTGTTATCCTTGCCACCTGCTGTTCAAATAACGGATCGATCAATCGTGATTATTCGATTAGTGATCATTACTATAAAGTTTTTTTTTCTAAGTATTTGTTAAAAAAAAGCAACAGAAGAGAGTAAGATTCGACAAGGATTTTTCTAGACATGCGTATTAACAATCGAGATTCGTGGATGTTCAAAGTTCGCAAACATTGGAAATCACGTGTGCCTTCCAGACATATGCTTATCTTTTTACAATATACGCATACATGCGAACAAACATAGACGTATTTCTTGACACGATACACATAAGTGTATGTATAGATACATATATACCTATATCAGATATTAATGTGGGAATTAATGAAATATTTATCTTTCTCTCTCTCTATTTCTCCCTCCTCTCTCTCTCTCAATATATATATATATATATATATATATATATATATATATATATAATAACCTATTTGAATATATCTATAGATACGATTACATTGCAATATCTCTCTCATACATATATATATATATATATATATATATATATATATATATATATATATATATATATATATATGGGTGGGTGTGTAAAACTTATACATAGACTATATCTATAAATTTTATACATAGAGTATATCTATAAAAGAACAATGCGAATAAAGAAGCGTAATCAAGTCACATTATTATCACATTTGTCTTTAAAAAGTCCCCAGAAGACGAAACGTCTCCTTTTGTCTATATATATATATATATATATATATATATATATATATATATATATATATGGGATGCTGAAATTAAAGACATTTAGCAAAGTGACAAAATTTTTTCTTGTATTAACTCTCTCTCTCTCCCATTTGTGTGTGTATATATATATATATATATATATGAGTGTGTGTACATTTATGTTTCAGTAAATATTAATATTTTTATTGATTTACGTAAAAATTTCAAAGTATATCTATATCTATGCATGCGTACAGCGATCCATATCGCTATCCAATACATGCATAAGTACCGCCAAAGACTCGCTAAAAATAAGCAGACATTTCGAAAAAAAATATCCTAATCTTAAAAAAATTAAACTGTTATCGTCAAAATCTTTCTACCTCAACTAAGAAACAGACTCGATACCACCGAACACACAATGGCCAGGACGCCATTGTCTACGGTGATATTTACGATGAAAATAACATTAAAATATATAAATATTTAATTTATGCCGTTTAAAGGAAGTAGAACATTGACAGATTATTTTACGCCGCTTATGTTAAGGATTACAACATAGCAATGAATACTTGACAATTTCCTCAGCAATGAAAAAGAAACGATTCAGCAGGCATTTAGTTTTCCTGATGGACGTTAAGAATACCATGAGAAGAACACTTGAACAATGAGGAAGTTTTGATGACATGCAAATTTGAAGGGTATCTAGGTTTCATCATCTTCACGTTGTAACAGAGAAATTGAACTGTAAGTCCTATTCTAATAGATTCTTCCTTCGCACTTTAACCTGTGGAAGTTTTTCCAAGTTTCTTTCTTCTCTGTCACATGTGATCTTCAAAAATTTAGATGCAACGCAAATCGCCATCATTTGTCTACCAGTCTTAATAAAATTCAAAGAAGAATCTGCAATATTATTGGCCCTGATCTGGCGGCTCAGCTTCAGTCGCTTTTTCATCCACGTAAGGTTGCCTCTTTTTTCCTTTTCTATACTTACTATCATGATAATTGTTCGGGTGGGATCTTTGCTATAGTACCTAGACTTTATGAATTTATTCACAATACTCTACTGGCGTCAAGAGCTTATTAATTTACATTTGAGATGGCTAGATATAACTGTAAATTTTATGCTAACAGTATTGAGTAACCAGATTAGCTTTGCTGTATTGTAAGCTCGAAATTTTCTTTGCCCCGAGTGAGCCAGATTGCGACACAAGGGCTGTTTTCAACGTGAAGACTCGAGTGGTTCCACGCGGGCCACTGGTCTAAGCTGGTCTTAACTTGTCTAAGCTGGTTAAAGCTTGTCTAAGCTGGTCAGAGCCAGTCTAATCCAGTCATAACCACCGCTATTCAACAGATGTCACGCAACGGTGTTGGAATAGCAAGAGAGGAGAAAGGGCCCCCGGTAATGAACAGATACTACAACTGCAGCATCTACTCCGACGGTGGGGGGAACTTTCTCTTTCCCTGACAATCACTCCGAAAGAATCCTGAAGGAAAGCTCCTGTTTCTCATTCTCCCTCATCCAGTAACCTCTTTAGTGCCTTGCATGGGGTGAAATCTATATAGTAAATATCATATATTTGTTCTAAAAAGTTAAAATTGTTTTTGCCCATGGGAGATTATGATTTGTGATTTGATCCTTTATTTATCTTGAGTCTCATGTCATTAGAATCTATTAATTCTTCATAATTATTTAGAAAAAAATGAACTGATTCAGAGAAATATTTGGACTAAAAATCTGCAAGTTTTTTCTGCTCTCTTTTTTCATTACCAAATTTTTCTTATTCTCTTCTTTCCAGTAACGCCCTGCATCTTCTGGCATTATCGCCTTGCTTGGGGTGAAATGATAAAGAAAAACTATTTTTTACTCTGAAACCTTTGAGCCCTGACCACCGCTTTACCGGTGGTAGAGAAAAATGACGTAATGCTCAACCACCGGCTGAACGGGGAGTAAACACTTGTAACTACTTTTCTATCTACCGTGAAACGTTACATACAAATTATTTGCGAATTTTAACCCAGAAGCTCAAGCAGAATTGTTTAAATTTTTCAGGAACGTAGGGTTAAAAGGGTTAAGAAATGGGAAAATTTTTGCTAAAAACAAAGAAAGAGTACTGAATTACTATATCGTATCTCTCCTTCCATTGGGGATGGAATGCTTGACAATTTCTTTACTGATGCAAAAGAGATATGGAGCAATAGTAATTAGATTTTCCAGGCGTATACTAATAACATGAACCGAATACATGAGCAACGAGAAAGTTCTAAAGAAAATTATACCTACGGTCAAATCGCGCTGAAAACACCGGTTTTTGTTCGAGCAGCGAACTTAAGCATCGTCGAGCTCGGTCAGTATTTAGGTGGGGTCGGCTTGGGATCACAGGGTACTGCAAGCACCCCCCCTACGACCCGAAGTATATTCCGAATGTAAATACGGAGATCATGAGGGTAAACAACAAACAAGTCCCAGTGCGACTACATCAAGAAGACATCAAAGAAGTCGATAAGTTTGTCTACCTGGGAAGCGTCGTCAGCAAAGATAGGGGTGGGGGACACAGATGACGACATCAACATGCCCGACACGATTTCAACATTCCTGCTGGCAATCTGGAGATGAACAGACCTCTCACTTCAAAACAAAATCCAGATCTTCAACACCAACGTCAAGTCGGTCTTACTTTACGGCTCAGAAACCTTGTGGGTAACCAAGACCAACACCCACAAACTTCAGACATTTACCATTCTCAGGAACATCCTTAATATCAAGTTGCCGGAAGTTGTCTCCAACGACCAACTTTGGGGCAGGACCAGACAAGCCGCAATCAAGATTGACATCAAGATACAGATATAGGAATTGATCGGCCACACACTCCGCAAGCCTGCTTCTAGTGTCACCGGGAAGGCTCTTGACTGGAATCCACAAGTGAAGTGAAAAGTGGGTCGGCCAAAACAGACTTGGCACAGAAGTGTTGACACAGAAATGAAGGCAGTCGGCAGGACGTGGGCTGAGCTGAAAAGGATCACCCGGAACCGCGTACGTAGTAGAGGTGTTATTGCGGCCCTATATTCCCCAAAGTATCAAGAGGTATAATCAAATTAAAAAAAAAAATAACGCAATTAAACAATAGTAGAGGTTTACTCCTCTCCTTGTTTCCTGTTTAGGATTGGCTTTCAGGTTCCTACTAAAGTCTACTTCAAATGTATTCTTCTAACGTCTTCGCCTAAAACTCCGAACTTTTATTTACTATTCATTTATATTATTTATCTACATCAACAGAAGTAGATAGGTTTGGCTATAGTCTGGTTTACACTTCTCCCCGATCTTTTTTAATAGAATTAGAGATTTATTTTTTTCTTGCTTAAGATTGGGCTTCCGATTCCTTTTAAAGTGTTTTCCTTCTCTTCCACGTCCAGTAGCAATTGAGTGTTTGTGGCATTATCATCTTGCTTGGGGAGATGCCACTGGCTTTGTGACCCTCTACATCGAGTGGCGCTTATGCCTTGTACAGGATGAACATCATTGCAAAAAAAGGTAAGTGGAGAAATTTTCGAAATGGTTATTCGTTCTGAGCGCAATTCTATTAGCCAGTTTCAAGGATTATAGACATGCAATTCCAGATGGTGTGTACATGCTATTGTAAACGGTTCATATGTTACGGAAAAGCAGACATTTTCTTAATTCTTGAATACGGCCATTACGTAGTGGCCGTGTTCGTAGTTTGTGCTGCTAAGTAAATTTCAGCATATAATGTGTATGCCAATTAATGTTTTCAGTTGTCACGTTTTATTATATAAACAAATTAAGTTAAACAAATATTTAATAATAATTCCAAAAGATATTTGAATAATGCAGTGTTCCAGATAACTAATAAATTATATTATTAATTTACATTTTATTTGGCTTGCCTAATATAAGTCAGTGTTTGCAGGCTGTTAATTTAGAGGGCGGATCAGAGTCTGATGGGGTCAAATTGATGCGGGGGAGTATGATGTTTGAAAGGCCCGAATTGGCCGATGGATTCAAATCAGAACATCACTGACGACGCCCGCTAGCGCTAAAGAGCGTATATTCAAAATACATGCGAATATAGATCTGTTGACAATCCATTACCTTCATTACGATTTTAGTTTTTAAGGTGTGTAGCATTTCTGTTATTTTTCTTTTTTTTTTTTTTTTTTTTTTTTTTTTTGTGTGTGTGTGTGTGTGTGTGTGTTGTTTTTTAACTTTAACGTTACTTTTTTTGCTGAGGGAGATATTTTTACTTGAATATTTTTTTTCCATTTTCCGGATATACAGTACAAGGCAAAAATTTGGACGCACCCATAGAAAGTCGATTTTTGTATTTTACCAAGACAAGTGAGTAACAAAAATCGTGTATGAATACAGGGTATTAATACAGGTGTACATATGTACATTATACAAGTCAGAAAATGATTTAGTATTTTGTTGGGTAATGTTTTGCTTTAATAACGGCCTTAATTCTTCGTGGCATGCTATAGACTAAATTCTTTAGTAAGTCAACGTCATTCGCCAGATTTTTCCAGCATGTCTTTAATACGCGAAAAATCTCATCGTCTATGTTAACTTTCCTATTACGAGCACGCTTGTCCATTATCGCCTGAAGGTTTTCAATTGGCTTAAAGTCAAGACTCGGACTAGGCCACTGGAAGAGTTGCAATTTACCCTCGTTTCGCGCTTCCTCTCTAGATAACGTTTATTCTTTAAGGCAGTATACTTAGGATCGGTGTCGTGATGGAACGTAAAGCGTTGATCTTGCGCAAAATGTTTTTTTTCTTTTTTTATCAGAAAGCCATATTTGATTAACAAGAATGTTGTGGTATTGATGCTTGTCTCTGATTCCCTTAATTTTGTACAAATTACCAACTCCAGCTGCTGAAAATGCATCCAAAAAGTTAAATTTTTATCGTGTTTAACAGTAACCTAGGACTTGCTAAATTATTTCGTCTATAGTATGCAACGAAGAACTAAGGCCGTTTTTAAAGCAAAAGTTTACCCAACAAAATACTAAATCATTTTTGAGATGTATAATGTAAATATGTACACCTGTATTAATACCCTGTATATTAAACGAATTCTATTATTCACTTGTCTTGGTAAAAATAAAAAAAATCGGCTTCCTATGGGTGCGTCCATTTTATGCCTCGTTCTGTATTTACTTTCGTGTTGGCACATTAAATTTGTATTGGATTAATATCTAAAGAAGTTATAGTCAAATCTTTGTAGAATATGAATGAGTATGAACGAATTTACGACGAGGGGGGATCCAGAAGTAACCGGAATCGTTTACTGTGTGACAAGCGCGTAGTAGTTCAGGCTTACACCGCTAGATGAGACTTAAGGCAAACCTCAGGCATCAGTGTGTTAACTCGTGTCATCGTGAGAAGACGTACATCTCCGTGGTTCACATTTGTTTTGAAGGGCTTCACAACTTTTCGACTATTTTTGCCATGGCTGAAAGGATGCCTGTCGTAAACTGAAAGAATAGTTGGAAGTTGATCCAGACCTTTTTCGAAGGTCATCAGTAGTATATATATATATATATATATATATATATATATATATATATATATATATATATATATATATTGTAGGTCTGATGAATTGGATCAATTTACGATTCCAATGTAATTAATTATAACCATGGAATATTAGTGTTAAAGCCTTCTTATTATATTCTTACTCTGTCCTGGACATTGAGTTCTACCTGGATTCTACCCTCTTGAAATTTTTACATATATTTTTATATATATATATATATATATATATATATATATGTGTTGTGTGTGTATTAACCACTAATATTATCTCTCTGTCTCTCTCTCTCTCTCTCTCTCTCTCTCTCTCTCTATCTATATATATATATATATATATATATATATATATATATATATATATATATATATATGAGCAGTTATGGCACTTGGGGGTACTGTTCCGAGGTTATCTGAATACTTGGATGAGTATCGCTGCGGAACTGTGTGAGTAGCGGCGCTATATCGAGTCTAGCTTGTGTCTTCTTCGTCAGCGAATCCCGTGGTACATTTGGTATGACGCTTGCGTTGTTCTCGGTAGTGGGTGCGCACTGCTGATGAGTCCCAGATAGGACAAAACGGCCATCCAGCGACTTCTAGGATCGATGAATTACTATATATATATATATATATATATATATATATATATATACCAGATGCTTCCTCTGTAGCTAAATGGTGTAGCACGTCAGGCTATATGAAGGCTCCGTTTAGGATACATGTGCGATTTCTCTCGGAGGACACATAGCTTCTATTAAATTTCTCGGACATTCAGGGTGGCAAATGTTGTCAATACTGCTTGTTATGAATAGAGCATTTACTTAAAGATTGGCATCTATAAAAATAACGTATGAACATAAAATAAAATAACATAATTGTTGGACTTCGTCCATTTATATATATATATATATATATATATATATATATATATATATATATATAGGCAGCATATCTTCAATCAAGCTTGCTGTTTGGGTAATCTGGACATATTATGTCTATTTTATTTTAATCTTTTCGAATTCTCTAACTGACTTCTTACTCTTGATATGAAATTCATTAAGGATTGTGCCGAAGTTGTTTTTCTTTTTTTCATTTCTTTTATTTTCCGAAGTATTTCAATGTGATCCGAGATCATCTTCAAGTTTGAATTGCTATGACAAAAAATTAATTTAACTGACAGTTGTGATTTTTTTGTAAATACGCATGAAACGCGCTCTGCTATAATTATTTTAAACACATATGAACGCGCTCTGTCATAACGTGATGCAGCGAATCAAGGAGTTTCCATCAGCAGGAATGCCCTCGACGAGGGACGAAACCATTTATAGCAAAATATCGATAACTGCAATGCGATAATTCTTGGATTATGCCATCTCCCGAGTCTACCTCCATATGCGCGTTGATTTTCTCTAGGTTTTTCTTCTTCTTTTTTTTTTTATCTCGACCACTACTTTGTGATATACTCCAAATAAGTTTTCAGTTATACAACTGATATACTTTATGCACGAATGAGTACACGTTCGAATCTAGTAAATCACCTGAAATAAAAACCTTTTTATTTGCTTCAACCACGTATTATGTATATTGCTTGTTTTGACACTTTCACTTTTTCCTAGTTAATGCTTTGAGCACTGATCACTGATCACTGTTTTACTAGGGGTAGAGAAAAAGTGACGTAATGTCCAGCCACCGGTTGAACAGTTGGAGAGAAAAAATGATTAATGCCCATCTACCGGTTGAACAGTGGTAGAGAAAAAATGACGTAATGTCCAGCCACCGGTTGAACGGTGGATAAACACAATTTTTTTACATCTACCGTGAAATATTATATACCAATTACTTGCGAAGGGTTAAAATTGTACAGGAACGCAGAGCTCAAAAGGTTACGTGTAAGGGTAATTTCGATTGTAATTTCGTAAAGATTAAAGTATAAAATGACTTATTTACTGAAAAAAAATGTAATTATAGAAAGAAGTGGCTTTTTTTGTGGGGGGGGATGATTTCGAAAGAACTAGAAATTCACAGCAACCACTCTTAATTGATAGTTAATTGATTCGTCAAATTATTCACATTTTTGATAGTATTCCGTATGTATGTGTGCCTTTGTCACTCAGTGTTTCTCTTGATAATATTCAATCATCCATTCACTTCACCCTAAATTGAATTGTAGCTATTGTACCTTTCTTATTTACCTGACTGCCAGTACATTTACGTTCTTGCAAAATCTGCATTCCCAGTAATTTACGTGCTTTCAACAAGTTCAATACCTATGAGGTAAAAACATTAAACTTGCTGTTTATACAAATAATATGCGTCTCGAAGACACGTGGATAAGATTTCTAAAATGTCGTTCTTTTCCACTTTTTTTTTTGTTTTTGTTTCTGTTTTTATAGGAATATTCACTTCTTGGGATCTTCAGGATATTTTCTTGATATTGTTGACGGTCCCATCCTATCAAAACTTGTCACGTTCCGCGTTTCATTCAATTTTGCATTTAGAATTGACCTGTTGATTTGCAGCATTCATTTCCATTCATTTTCATTTCCTTGCTTGCTTTGCCTACGCCTTCCGGGAGAAGGAAAATGATTATTATTTACTTTGCACCAGAAAAGGTTTAAACAAAGAAGCAATAATTCAAAGCAGCAAATCATATCCCACCATGCACCTTTTCAGGCGCAGGCGCACGAACAAGCTCACCCGCTCACACGCACACACAGTTATACGCTTAAATATATATTTGGAATGTATAGATTCCATAAAACATAAAAACATATAACATTTATTTACACACGCGCACGCACGCACGCACGCACACACACACATTTTTTTAAAAAAAGTATTCAAATATCTGCGTGTGAGCGTCTCTACATATATACATGCATACTTGTGCTTATGTGAATATATTTACTCAAATGCATAAGCCATGCATGCTAATAGAAAATAAATATTTATATTAAACCTGACATTATCCTGGCCTATTGTAGAGTTGATCTTTAACACACAGGCACAAATGTCAAAATGCAAAAAGACACGTACAACCCCTGAAACACATACACGTTTTTTAAAATATATATATATATATATATATATATATATATATATATATGGCCAATCTCAAATTGGAGTAATTTTGTTAGAAAAATATTCCCACATACTTACGCCCCAGCACCCATATATATATATATATATAGTTGTATTGATGTGAGTTTGTGACCCTGAGTTTCACGTTATTTACTATCGTTTATCTGACGATCACAAATAGCGTGAAACCCAGTGTGACAAACTCACATCAATCCAACTAAACAGATATTGACATCTTTCCAATAAGTACCGCGCATACATATATATATATACACATTTCACCCATATAGCGGTCTGAATATTAGAAAAATTATGTCAGAACAATAAGCGTCTTACGTCAGGATTCGAACCTTCATTCCTAAGGTCTGACGTGCTTTAGACCGCTCAGCCACGTAGGACATGATGATCAAATAAACCCCAAATGGTGCTTCTGAACACACATCTTCCCGAATAAATATTCTTCTCTATGATACTAAGTGACGTAATCTAATGTCTAATGTCTAAACATTTCTGTTAACCTGACGAACATTATGAGCGTGTTTTATTTTTTTAACTAACAAATAGATAATGTAAGTAGAATAAAATCGAATGTTTCCATTTGCCTTGATAAAGTCGGTTAAAATCAAGTATAGTTTCCTCTTGTCTGTTTTATTCATTTTGTTTTCTCCAGATACACTCCATCTGAGAATATTTATGTACACACACACACACACACACACACACTCACACACACACACACACACACACACACACATATATATATATATATATATATATCAAAATGACCAAAGGGAATTCAGAGCAGCATAAATCCATCCAGCTCTTATCTTAAATAACAACATAAAAGAGATCGTCTGACCAACACAAAAATGACCAAAATTCATGTTAAAAAATTTAAAAGAATATAAAAAAAACAAATGAAAACTACTGACAAAAGTTCATTTTCTTCATCAAGTCATTCATTTCTGTAATTCACTTCTACCAGCAAGCAGAATTTTTTTTTCTCCTGATGGTGGCCATGTGGGCCGAAACTAGTCGAGAATCTAAAAGAAACAATAATAAAAACGAAAGAATATTAATATACAACCCAGTGTGTTTGAAGATTGTTAATTTTTAACTTTTTAATATTTTTAATTTTTAATATTTTAATAATTTTTTATATTTTTTATTGTTCAATATATATATATATATATATATATATATATATATATATATATATATATATATATATATATATATATACCTGGTGTAACATCAAAATAGTCCAAATTGTGTAAGAGCATATGTGTCCCTCTCAAAAATGTTTAATTTCTAAAAGACACTAACTTAATTGCGTTTCTTTTTTCCAGGTTTTCCAGGTTTAGCCATCTTGACACAATCTGTCGCAAGAATCAATGACAAACCCTTTGAGATATTCAAGCTGGAAATAGAATAGGTTAACATCGTTTTGTGTCACCCCCACTCTCTTCCAAAACGAGCAATGGTGAGAGGAAAAAAATCATTCAAGCCTTCACTTTTTGAGTTATCAATTTTAAGGTTTACGGTAGCCGCTGTTAAATATGCAATTCAAGATAGAATCCAAAAGTTCTTTTACAAAGTCTGGGCGGGTTCCTGACAGCATAGCATGATATAATGCCCATATAACTATATGTCCAAATGGCCATCGTTGTACCTCAACACAGAAACTCAGGAACAAATAGAATAGAGATAAATTAACCATCTAATATCCAGGAAGTCGCAGAGTAGGTGTAAGATGTGAGAAAACTGCAAAATGCAGTATGAAAGAGTTACATATATAGCAGCCATCAAGTTCTTGCACGGGCATACAATATTTATGTACATACACATCATAATCATAACCATCCACCAAATGCCCCAAATTGTTTACGTGGAGCGTAACATAGCTACTACCCCCCCAAAAAAAAAGAGACGCAGAATCCGAAAAACTACAGACCCATTACCTGTCTACCAACGATGTATATCATGACCGAAAGTACATGCAACTTCCTTTAGAAAACAATTTACTCCCAGCAGAACTGATGTTAAAGAGGAAAATACGGGTGCAAAGACCAATTAATTACCAAAAAAGGGAATCGATTACAGAAAGGCATCGCGCAGTTTACCATAACAATGCATAGGGAAGAGCCTAAAAATAGATAGAGAATGCCTGACAACGGTCAAATTTATAACGGAGACCATGAAAAACTGGTAAACTACACTAAATCTAAAACTACAAAAGAGTCATTAATATCGAGACCAATCAACATCAAAAGTGGAATCTTCAAGGGTGATTCATTGTCACCACAACACTTCTGCATTGCATTAGCACACTCAGCTGTTTACTGAACAACGGTAGCTACAGTCCCAGAATGGCAAACTGAATCACCTACTGGTGATCTTAAAGCGTTTTTCAAGGATGACAACCAACGGAAAACCTACTCACCATTGTCAAAACCTTCTGCGAAGACATTAGGATGAAGTTCGGAATCGACAAATGTGCTAAAGCGATCTTCAAAGGCGGTAAACTAACGAAAACAGATTTAGACCTTGATATCAACAACAAGATTAAAGAACTTGACCAAGACGGTGTATATAAATATTTAGGAATTAATGATGTATACGGAATACAACATTCAATTATGAAGAAAAAGACCCAAAAGGAATATTATGGAGCAGTGTGTTTAATTATAGAAAGCTTACTTAATGGGGATCTATGAAATGAAGGCTATCAACACCTTAGCTATACTCGTAGTAATACACAACTTCAACATTATTAAATGGCTGTTGAATTACTTTCAAAGAGCGGACGCCAAGACCAGAAAAATGCTGACCCATACGAGGATGCACCACCAGAAATCATATGTTGATAGACTAAGAGCTTGAGGAGGCAGAGTTTTAATCAAACTTGAACTGGCTCTAAAAACTATAACAATCGGATTGGAAGCATACCTCATAAAAATGAATGACCTTCGCTTAAATAGTAAACACCAAATGCACTCCATCAACAAAGAGGTTGCACTCTAGAAGATACAGCTTAATATACGTGAAACCCTACCATCAAAAAACGAATATCATCTACGCAAATTGAGTAAAACAGATAGCAAAACAACTTGGCCAAATGAAATTACAAAAGAAAAAAAAAATCTGGGAGGACAAGTCGTTGCGTGGCAAATACATAAAAAGTACGAAGGAAGTAGATGTGTAACAAATAGAAAACACATAAATGGCTGAGGAGTTCGGGCTAAAAAAAAAACTTAGAAAGAAGGTCTAATTATTACAACTCAGGACCAAAGCCTCGCAACCGGACTCTTGTCACATAATCAAGGATTCCTTTTCTCGTTCCTTTCTTCTTTCGTTCCTTCCTTTTCTCGTTGCCTTCTCTCGTTCTTTTCATTTATCGCTCCTTTCTTCTTTTGTTCCTTTTATCTTGTTTTTTCTTCTCTCGATCATTTCTTCTTTCGTTTCATTTCTTCTTCTTCTTCTTCTTCTTCTTCTTCTTCTTCTTCTTCTTCTTCTTCCGCATCCAGTAGTTACTGCATTTCTTTTTAAACTTACTAACTTTCGCCATCATTGCTTAATTTGTCTTTTCCATTTTTCCTTTCCAGATCCTTCCGCTTAATAATCCACCCATCCTCTTAGTATTTCAATGGTTCTTTTTCAATTAAAAAGCATTCCTTCCTTCTTTCCTTCCATAATGCATGTATTTCTTCATTTTCTCTTTCATCCGAAATGCAGGATATGCTGATAATATTATTTATCTCAGGATGTCCTGAACTATCAAAATATGAATATACCCAGAGACATAACAAGGTAGCGACATATATGCAGTAGAAAATATGCAAGAAGCAGAAAATCGAAACTACTGAGAGATGGTATGAGCAGCAACCAGACACACGTACTTAAAATAACGATGCAACAATCCTCTGGGACATGACAATTCAAACTGACAGGGACATAAATGCCAACTGACCTGATATTATCATAAAAGACAAGAAATGCAGGAAATATATGCTTATTGACATAGCAGTATCATCTGAGAGAATCACCTCCATGAAACTTATCGAGAAATTATCCAAACATAAGGACCTTGAGATCGAAATTAACAGGATGTGAGGAATGAAGTCTGAGACTGTACCAACTGTAATCGGAGCTCTGTGCTTCATAAATAAAGGAATGGACAATTTTACTAACAGTGTCTCAGGTAACATCAACGTACAAGTTACCCAGATGATTGCCCTACTAGGAACATCTTATGCACTAAGAAAATGCTATCAATTAATTGACAATTCTCATATAGGGCCTAAGCCCCATAGTTTGAACCCGGCTATACAGGATACAAAGTAAGAAACATCACATACAATAATAATAATAATCCAGAAACAATTGGCCATCTTGTATTAGGTTGCACTGTGTTAACACCCACTGTAAATAAAACCCGGCATGACAGAGTGGGCAATCTGAATTGGAAAATAAGTAACTTTTACGGAAATGGACCTTCAAGTAATTGGTATGAATACTACCCGGACCCAGTTACTGTGTCACGTTTATGGGACATTACCCTACATACAGACAGTATAATGAAAGCTAATCGTTCAGACATCGCAATCAGAGACACAAAAACAGAATATACCTTCTTATTGACATGACAGTCCCTGCAGACTGTAATGTATCGTTAAAGATTTTCAAAACACTATAAAAAACACAGGGTCGTTAAAATTGAAATTTCAAAAATGTGAGGACATCAATAATTCCACTTGTAGTTGGAGCCCTCGGTTTGATTGGGAAAGCTTCCAATAGACTCAGTGAATGCATCTCTGGTAGCCCATGCCGTGAAGAAATACAAAAAAAAATGTTATTTTCAGTAACGCTCACACCTTACGAAGTTATCTTGGTTTGAATTGTTTTTCGAAAAAAAAGCTTAATGGAAAATGTCAAATTTCTGATCTTCCCAGAAGGAAATGAGTAATACAGTATAAATCAAAGGAAATAATAATAATAATAATAATAATAATAATAATAATAATTAACAATGGAACTACACAGTAGTTTAATAAAAATAAGAAAGGAAACATTTTTTTGTTCTCCTTTGATAAATGCTTCGCGTTAAAAGATGGCAACTTCTTATTTAAAACTTTGTAAAAGCCCCGAATTGCATATAGCAATTTTACGAATGGTACGTTTAATATTAGACGACTTATGAAAAAAGAAATGCAGGAATTATTGTTGATATTCATAATAATGATGCAGCTTGTCTCTAAGAAACCAAAATCAAAGGAATTGATATTAAAATCTGAGTCAGACGGCACGAGTGCTTTGCAAACAGTAAATATTATGGAAATAGTTTTATCCATAGACATCGGACAAACCACCGTAGTATACACACTGAACAATGACAAAAAAAAAAACAAAAAAAAACTATCAATAAAATTGCATCATTCTCTGTAACAGATTCGTGACTTAACAAATATTGAAAAAGGACATAGCAAAAACAGAACAGAACTTGCCTTGCATTTAAATCAGTAGTGCATAAATGAGAAACTTCATTCTTGCCCAAGTACACCCAACTCATATATATATATATATATATATATATATATATATATATATATATATATATTTATATACCCATATTTCTATGGGTAAAATAGCAGGAATAACTGGGTTCTATAGCCTTGGATGGCAACTAGAAGAAGGACAACTTTGAATTCAAAACCTGCGGAGGGTCGTTTGGGAGCCTTGTGGCACTCGATGCACCAGGTCTCTGTATTCGTCCCTTCAAAAAGTGTGGATGGTCCTGCACGAGGCTTTCACCACTATAATCAAATCTCATGTGCCGTTGTCGGGCTGTCGGTTTCCTGAAACTGATCTGCTTGATTCTCATACGTTGAATTTCGACAGGAAAGTCGATATATATATATATATATATATATATATATATATATATATATACATATATATATATATATATATATATATATATATATATATATATATATATATATATATATATATATATATAGCCGAGTTCGAATTCAGTCGAATCCATTACATTCACTTACGTGCTAATAATACCCTTGGGAAAGGTATGAATCCTCTTCTTCTCCCTCCAGCTATGGGTAAAATATCAGGACAAACTGGGTTCTATAGCCTTGGATGGCAACTGGTCTAGGAGAAGGACAACTCTAAATTCAAAACCTGCGGAGGGTCGTTTGGGAGCCTTGTGGCACTCGATGCACCAGGTCTCTGTATTCGTCCCTTAAAAAAGTGTGGGTGGTCCTGCACGAGGCTTTCACCACTATAATCAAATCTCATGTGCCGGTGTCGGGCTGTCGGTTTCCTGGAAACTGATCTGCTTGATTCTCATACGTCGAATTTCGACAGGAAAGTCGACTATATATATATATGAAGAATTATAGTCTTAACGCGTGGTATATTTATGGGATAAAGTGCTCAATATCAGAGATAGAGCGTGTATAAATAAAAAAGTGAACATTGAAGTCAAAACTTAGAGCCGACAGGCTGTTTCATGCTAGACGCAATCGCCAGGCCACGGTAAAATAACCGCACAAATAAACTACCCACAATGCAGCACTGACCCGTATATATAAATAGTCGAGAAAAATAACAGCAGTCGTGGCCTGGCGATAACAGACTGTCGCCTCTAAGTGTTTTCAATGTTCACTTATATATATATATATATATATATATATATATATATATATATATATATTGATAAATGATCACATCTACTATTATCATATAAACCCGCTATAATTATTAACGTAAACTACTCCCACCTCTCCCAAGTAGATTTAATACCACCATATAAAAACCAATAAGGATTACAAATTGCAATTTCTACCAGTTACATATACGCAGTCATAAAAAAACAAGCAAATAACCAGCTTTAAAATAATAACAAATCAACCTTAAAATATTAAAAATAATATCAATTTTTGCCCATCATAATTTTACACAGACCCTACCACACGTATATACGTGCATGCGAGGAAATGTTATTTAGCGAAAGAATAGAAAAATGCTTTGATTGCTGACATGTATACATTCACGAGACATTCAGGAGAAATTTTCTCTACACTTCCAATCTTTGAATTTCAATATACAAATGCGTATGTATATAGACAACAGCACACACATATATATATATACATATATATGTCAAATCCCATACTGTCCTCATATTTTTATGACTGTATGAGCCCGGGCGGACGAGCGAGTGTGTATGTGTGTCTGCGTACCTCATCGGGTGTACGGACATGCATCTATGTTTGCTTTAGCATGAGTGACATGACGATGATTTCCCCTCCCACTTCCATAATAACACCAACACACGCAATCTACATAAATACAGATTTTTTTTAAAATTAATCAGTTTGTCTGAGGATCGCAAAAGCGTGAAACCCAGGGCCACAAACTCACATCAATGCAACCAAATTTATATTGATAAATATATTTTTCTCACCTGTATCACAACTCCAATTTTCATACACGACACAAACTTCAAGTGCTGAATTAAGACTGACCGTTAAATAATTTATATTTTGTTAAATATACGCCCTTGTGCAAATTAATTGAAACAAAAAAGAATAATTCCGTTATTATTTGCATTTTTCATATATTTCTAATGAAACATGACCCAATGCAAATGTTAGCACTTCGTATGTCCATTCCACAAAGCCGTTCCTTGCAGATTGACCGCAGATTCTCGGTTGGATTTAAATCTGGAGAGTTTCTCTGCCAGTCAATAATACCTTGATTTGTTTACTGCTAAGTCTTGCCCAGTGGGTTTGTGCTGCGTTACAATTTTCGTACGCTTCCTTAGAGTAACGTCGATCGCAGACAATGGCTGTATGACAACTAATCGACAGTCGAAACAATAGTGTCTGGGCGTGATGAAAATCTGATGCAATCATGGATGACGCTTTATTTTTTCAAGGTCAAACAATTTTCATCAAACATCCCGAAAATAGATTCATATTATAACACACCACTGCATATGACCTAGTCTGAGGGAAACAATATTCACACTAGTAGGTCTAAAACTGAGCGTATGGTAAACGAAATAAAACTAAAGCGGTTGTTTCAATTAATTTGCCCAAGGAGGTTTCTGGTTGTTGCAATGATGAGAGATTCTATGTTTTATACCGATATTCAGATACTGTTGTTTTTCTTTAGTTTTGTATTTAAAATAAATATAACTGAAAATATATTAAATTTATTTGTAATGTAAAAAAAAAAACTTAAAAAGTCACACACATCCACACAAATTTAATTCAAGTTATAAAGGAAAAGATAAAATATAAATATAATTACTGACATATAAATAAATATAATGAAAAAATATATCTACACACACCTGAACTGTTCTAGTTCCACGTGCCATGTTTTTAATGGATGTCAGTTATCTCCTGTTAATTCCCCTCTCCAATTTCTCCACTGCCTTAACCGGGTGTTAGAACTCACAGTCTTTGGGTCCTGTCACTGGATCTAACCAACGCCTTTATCCACTGTGCCATGTGTCCTCAAGTGAGTAAAATAAAAGGTCAATTCGACATTCCAACCACCTGAAGAAGACCAGAGCGTACAACGGCCGAAACGTTGTAATAAATATAGTAGCAAAGATGAGGATAATAGTCCGAATAATGTAAATAGTGTACCTCATCCCAGAAATATATACAGATAATATAAATGGTTAAAACACTATTATTCCATTGTAATAATTTCTTACATTGGGATCATATTCACGATCCAATTCATCGGACCTACAAATTGAGAAATTTCCTATATATATATATATATATATATATATATATATATATATATATATATATATATATAATGACCACTAATAATAATAATAATATATATATATATATATATATATTGCATCGTACACTATTTTAACAGCAGGTCTCAATGAGCGATATATATATATATGTGTGTGTGTGTGTGTGTGTATATATATATATATATATATATATATATATATATATATATATATATATATATATATATATGATAATTTTGGGGAAAGGTTTTGTGGCGCGTTTGCCCGTTTGAATTTAATGGAACAGATGATACACTCTAATTTTTTTTTCCAGTATGTCATACTATTTTTCTAAATACTGTTGATATATAAAAAAATATACAAAATTATATATCGTTATATCATTTGTATATATATATATATATATATATATATATATATATATATATATATATATATATATATGTCAATTACCTTTTAAATATAAGCATAAGAATAAATTCCTGTTATGTTACCTACACTATGATAAAGTATTCATAGACTTTTCCATGAATGCATGTTGAAATGCAACTACGCGGAAGATTGTATTCACTTGTATGAAGTTCAGCCACTCCTTGCTGTTCTTATTTTTATCCATTTGTATATTTAATTCGTAATTGCTTATTCTCGTTTAAACCCCAGCTGTGATTTAAATGCTAAGGATGTTTTCGTTTTCAGTACAGAAACTATCTGTATCTGAATAACCAAGTGACTTGATATTAAAATCCGCCAACACTAAAATCGCTTATTCATTAGGATCATAAAAAATATACTGGAAATAAATTTGAAATACGGGATTAAACAAAAGAGATTTTTAAATTTATTTAAATTATTATTATTATTATTATTATTATTATTATTATTATTCTCCTAAAAATAATAAGACCCTCTTTTAATTCTTGTCATAGTTTTTTTTTAATATATAGTCACACACACGCACGCACACAGATACACACAATATATACAGTTACACACACACACACCATATATAGATACATATACAATATACAGATACATACACCATATATACATACACACACTATATATACATACACACACCATATACAGATACAAACACACCAGATACATATACACACACACTAGATACAGATACACGCACACACCAGATACAGATACACACAAACAATATACACATACACGCCAGTAATTGTTTAATTTTTACAATAAGGCCCGCGTACCACCCGAGGTAGAGTGTTACAATAAGTGGTAATTTATATGGGCAGGAGGGGAAGATAACGTGTGACTCTTGACTTGAACAGGTTAAGATTGTAGATATCGGGGAAACATCTTCTTTGGAGTCTGTTCTACATGGGCAGTGGTTCCCGGGAAGAAACTGAATTGAACTTTTACTTCTCACAGATGGAATATAGAAGAAATAAGTGTTGTTTGTTACTATGTAAGTTGAATAGCGGCTACTGGCCGTGAAGGATAGACCTGGCCAAACCAAGGAATCTTGTTCGTCGGAGTATTTGCATGGAGACGGTTTTTAGCACTAAACACTGTGGACATAAAAATCAGTGTTACATGTTCATTAGGTAGCTGGTGACTGCTTCCGTTCTTTTAGTTATATAACTTTGTTAATTACTATGTCTATTTATGACAGAAATTATAATGCCTCTCCGCAAAAAATCCTTTATTAATTGTGAAAGATAACAGTATTCTTGGGAACAGATGACAGAGTTCTTTCTCTAAAGTTTTGAATACTAATTTGTTTCTACTAGATTAGTTGCTATCCAATTTAGCGATCACATCTACGCAGCTATTTAATTCCTATCTTTGGGGAAAAGAGATGGGTACATACTTTTTTTTAAGTGTTATACGCTATAGAGATGAGTTTAGAATTTAAACACAGATCGTCGATTCCATTTTCTGCTTGATACCTAAAACGCTAACCGCTAACTTGGCAAACATGGAGGAAAGCGAATTTTTGACGGCTAAGAAATGTTTGAATTCGAAGTTGAATTTATGTTTTCAATTCGGTTTGCACATTGTATTCAGTCTGTAACACTGAATCTTTCCATCACATGTTGCAATCAATAAACATATTCGTGCATACACAAATCACTTAGAAAATGACATATACAGAATTTATAAAATTACATTCACTTATTTTGTTCTTGTTCCTTGTGCTTAATCATTTGCTTAACTGTTGGTTTAATTTTTTTTTTTTTTTGTTACAGTTGTCTCTTAGATTGTTCTCCGGGAAATTCTGTATTATCTTTTTAATAGGAACCTATATATATATATATACACACACACACACATATATACATATATATATACATGTGTGTGTGTGTGTGTGTGTGTGTGTGTGCGTGCGTGCGTGTCTGTGTGTGTAATTGCTTCTCATTGACGTTTTACTTATCTTGCCAGTGCTGTTTTGTTCTGCTATTGACTTCATTTTCTAGAAAATTCGATTTCGTTGTCACTTCCCCTCAGGATAAATACGGCAGGGATATTGCCACTTTTACGACGCCATTGTTTTCGGAAATATAATTTCTGACTCGATTCCGATCGGATATTTGCATTTCTGATATTACTTTTCATAATAATAATAATAATAATAATAATAAGAAGAAGAAGAAGAAGAAGAAGAAGATGATGATGATAAAGAAGAAGAAGAAGAATATTAAGCAATTTAAGAAAACCTCCACGAAATCCATCACTATGTGAGATACAAAAGATTGGGCTCATGATCAGCACTCATATCCGAAAAGCTTTCTCAATGTAATATGTTCAATAACTTTCTAAGAAAGACCTTCTTTTACATCAGCTCAAAATTAAAAGTCTTTGTAAATGGTTTTATCAAACAGCAAGCCATGAAAACTGGAAATAACAACAACAAGAAAAACAAGAACAACAACAACAACAACAACAACAATAATAATAATAATAATAATAATAATGCGTTAAGCCGAAATGTAGATTCTGCGATAAATATCTAGAAACAATTGATCATTTTGTATCAGATTGAACGATGTTAGCACTCATTGAATATAAAACTCCTGTATGGTAGAGTGGACCGGTATCTGCACCGGAAATATGAAACTGCAAGAAATTGATATGAACATCAACCAGGCCCGATTCCAAAGACCCGTATTCATCATATGGGACTTTATAATACACACAGAAAGAACAATCAAAGCTAATCATCGAGATCAAAGACCATACGAGAAGAATGACATGGCAGTCCCTGAAGATTGTAATATATCGTTGAAGATCTGAAAAATACTATCAAAATACAAGAATCTTGAAGTGAAGCTTCAGAAATGTAACACATGAGGACATAAATAACCCCGGTTGCATTTAGAGGCCTCGGAATGATTTGAAAAGTTTCCGATGAACTCATTGTTAGCCTATGCCTTAAAGAAATACAAAAAAATATACTCATGAGTACAGCTCACAGATTACGAAGAGCTTTATGTAAAATGTGTGTGATGCTAGTTGTTTTCTTTACGAAAATAATCAGTGGAAAATGCCATGAAACCATTTCTGATCTAAGGTCACTGGTTGGGAACCAGGAAGGAAATGTGTGTACAACAGGAATCAAAGTAAATAATAATAATAAAAGTAATAATGATAATAATGAGAAGAAGAATTTGAAGAAGAAGAAGAAGAAGAATTTGAAGAAGAAGAAGAAGAAGAATTGGATGAAAATTTGAATAAGAATTTGAAGAACACGGAGATATTGAAGAAGAATTTGAATAATAATAATAATAATAATAATAATAATAATAATAAGAATAAGAAGAAGAAGAAGAAGAAGAAGAAACAACAGCAACACTGGGAAAGTTTCCAAGATACTTAGAATAAATTGCAATGTTAGTAAAGGCAGAATATATATATATATTTATGTTCGGCTAACGACATCAAAGAATATATAACTACTGTAATGGCAGGCGAAGTGTGATAGTTATTTCGTGATTAAATCCCATTTGATGCCGCTGAGTTCAAATTCGTACAAATAACTTTAGAAAGGTATAAATCCATTTGTTTTCCAATTAATTTAGGGTTAACACCAGAGTAGGCTGGTCTCGCTAGCATTTATTGGCAACCAGTCCCGCGGAGCGAAACTCTGGATTCTAAATAGGACCTTCACTATGCTAGTAACTGCACTTCGTATAACCCTACTTGCTATGGAAACCAAAGTATCAATACCTAGTGTGGTAAGTTTGCCGTCTTAGACTCCACAAGTCAATTTGTAGGGTTAACATACTAATATCAAAGATACTGTATATACATACCAATATCAAAGATATTAAATATTTGATGAGAAGAGTGATACTTGGCATTACCAGCAAAATCCTGAAATTTATGTCAACATTAATAAGATTTCTAGTTTTTATTCTGTTGTGCCTCTTGTCGTCCGTAAATTAGTTGCAACCAACGATCCGGATTCAAATTCGAGCCAATGGCTTTGCTTTCACTTTCGCAGCGATATCATTAGAATATATATAAACATAACTCTTCTCCCAATAGCTATAGATTAAATAGCAGATCAGACTGATCTCTCTAGACTTCGATAGCAACCAACCTAAGAGAAGGAAAATTCTGAAATACAAAGCGGCAGAAATTAATGTGTTGTGGTATTTTATTGTGAAGAAGTTAAGGGAAAACCATTTCATTATCATTTTAAAAAATGTTGATAATGAGAAAGATATTCGTGGAGTGAAATGACCGCCTCCGTTTTGAAAAGGTATGTCATTAAAAAATGAATTATCAAACTGTGTCAATGAAATATAAAATGATATATTTTAAATTTAAAAAAAAAGTTGATTTCATCCATATATTCGGTTAGGATTGTATTAAAATGTCCCTTCTTCAGCAAAATTGGTGCGATGTGTAGTTGGTGATATTGACTCGGAATTAAAAATCTGGGAGTTTAGTTCGAATTATAATTTATATGCTTTTCGAAAAAATATCTTAATCTGTTATTTCACAGAGACAAACTTAATCAGAGAACAACTACAGGGACCCTATATATTTATATGGTATTATGGCAATATATATATATATATATATATATATATATATATATATATATATATATATATATATATATATATATATATATATATATATATATATATATAGATAGATAGATAGATAGATATTATAAATTAATTGATTTAAAATATGTTTTTTTTTCACTACACAGTTCTAAATGGAAGCTAAAAGCCACGAATTTAATTTTGTAATTAAATTAAAGACATTAGTTCCATTTCATCCTCAAGCGAATTTTGGAGTAACTTTTAAAATTACTGGGTTTTAAAGACACAGCAAAAATCATAATTTACGTTTCCAAGGATACAGAGAAATCCAATTCAACCAGACAAGGGATGTTTGCGTGTTCATTATCACTGTATTTTGATGTATCAGTTATTAGTTACGTTTTGGTTGGGTTAGGGATGTATTTTTCAATGAAATCTGACATCCGTTAAATGCATGTCGTCTGGATTATATATAATCTTACTGTTCTGTTCTTTCTTTTAATTTATATATACGTACATACATACATACATATATATATATATATATATATATATATATATATGAAGAAATATACTCTTAAGGTGTGGTATATTTATGAGATAAAGTGCTCAATATCAGATATAGAGCGCATGTAAATATAAAAGTGAACATTGAAGTCAACACTCAGAGGCGAGAGGCTGTTTCATGCTAGATGCAATCGTCAGGCAGCATGAAACAGCCTGTTGACTCTGAGTCTTGACTTCAATGTTCACACACACATACATACATACACACACACACACACACACACACACATATATATATAATAGCTGGCCACTTGTATTCAAGGATACTCGTCTACTAGGACGGCTAGCCTATCCCTATTGCAGACGCTTGCTCGGGCACATTTGTGTTTATTCAACATCCACAGAGCCCAGCTTAGTTTTATGATGCAACTATGCTCAGCAGACCTTTGTTACTGTTTCTGGGAAAGAGCGTATTATTTAGCGTGATCATCAATATGAACAAGTCAATCACACTAAAACCCTCGGTCACGATGACTTGTGACTTCCTTCTAGCATAGCTATTAACGGCATCCAATTTCACTCAAAACCGTGGTATGCTTTTTAGGCACTTACCAAAGGTTTTTTTTTAACATTTTGGTCAGAAGAGAGGAATATAACAATATTCATGAAATAGATTATAACCGCTATACATTTGAAGGTGTTTTCTTAATTTATAATTATATATTGCTCTGTAACTTACATTGAGCTCTCATTGGATTAATGCCCTCCTTGTAATTATCCCTACCAATCACAAATTGGTAACATATACATATATATATATATATATATATATATATATATATATATATATATATATATATATATAAAGAAAGTACAGTAAGAGAAATCAGACATTCCTTTCAAAATATTTCTGACACTTAAAAGAATCAAATAAAACACCTACAGTAAAATGGAAATTAATAAGAAAAGCTAGAATATGTAGGTCATTAAATGACCCATGTTCTTTGTGCATACATGAGAAACTATATATTACTAAGTTTATAAAAAATAAAAATTTACTGAATCAGAGAAATGAAATAGCTGTTTTTTGCGGTCATTGTTAAAATTTTTCCTTAAATAATATTTAAAAATAAAATTAAAAAAATGGGAGCTGGTAATATACTACTTATATTTGATATGAAAAAATAATTTTAAATAATTCAAGTAATTCTATTATATTTACTTGTTTTAAAAAGTAATTAAGAGCAAAAATATTTTATAATTGTAGTTAAATAAAACGTATTCTAACCCAAACACCCCTAGAAAGAATCTTTAAATATACAAGTAAGAAAAAATGCCGAAAAACTTTTTGTCGTTAATAAAAAAAAACGATA
>CAHIKZ030000569.1:1305000-1372500 GCA_903632075.3 Acanthosepion pharaonis
TATATATATATAAGTCACACTACAACATGTTTGACATGCAGACTCACTCCACACTTTTCTGACCATAGCTCAATTAGATCTCATTTAAATATTCATGGAGACCTACCGGACGCTATTAGTAACATACTTGTTGACAACAATAATATAATAGCATCATCTACATGCAAAAAATAAAGGCTAAAAATAATGGAAGACTTATTAATAAAAACAAAAAAACAACACTTAATAATATTAAATTTGAACATGGACACAATATCTTGACAGTATTTTGAAACATGAAAACCTTTTATAAAACTTACATACAACAAATGATCATTTTCAACTTGTAAATTGAAATAAAATTTACAAGGATTTTTCAAAGGAGTCAGTGGATGATAATTTTTTTAAGTAAAATTGGCCAAATTAAATTTTAATATATTACAACAATACTAGGAAACTCAATGAAAAAGAGGAAAAACTTTTCATCATTCCTGGTTTCATCAGACAAATGTAATTTTTACGTTCTTCTAACTACAGGATTTGGATTTAAGAAATACTACTTCAATTAAAATTGAAAACGGTTTAGGAAGTCGAATGTGTATATAAAGTGCTTTTATCGCTAAATCATCCACAGTGAATTTACGACCAGTCTCTTAAATTTCACCTTTATTGGCAGATGCTTCTATTATCACAATATGCGACATTAATAAGAATGGTGACAAGAGCATAAACCAGAAGAAAAATTTATCAACTCTTTTCAGGTTATTTAAAACAATATTTTTAAATTGTAAGAATACTTTTTTTAAAATAATGATGGTTCTTTTTAGATAATAACGGTCTTTCATTAAATAATAATGGTTTTTATAGATAATAATGTTTTTTTAGATAATAATGTTCTTTTTAGGTAATAATGCTTTTTTTAGATAATAATGTTTTTTTTGTTTTTTTTTTAGATAATAATGGTTTAGTAATAAAAATCTTACTAATTAACACATAGCCAGGGAAGAGATAAGTGATTCATACCTTTTCCAAGTGTATTTTCTCGTGAATTGTTAGAACGAACCTGACAAATATAAGAACACGGCAATCCGATTAACAATGCCACCCGTACATCCATGCTTTCGCATCTGGTATTCCCAAATGGTCATCAATCCAAGTACTGACTAAGCTCGACGTTGCTTACCTTCAGTGATTGTAGGGGAACCGGTGTTTCCGCCTGTAGGCCGTCAAAGTAAAAGAGACTAAACGAAATTGTACAGATTGAAATATATTGAAATAAAAATAATTTAAAAGATTACAGTTTCAGCGTCACCTCGCTTTCCTGTCCACAATGTAAATATGACTTTAGTCCAATGAAGTTTTGTAGTACGAAACGCGTCGTAACTATTTTTCCCACTTTGTTTTTAATTTTCCTAATATATAAAGCATACTCATATTTATAAAACCTACACATATAAATAGCAAGTTCACATCTTAAGTGACCGTTAAACCGTAGGTAAGTCTCCATGCAGTGTTGAATTCTTTATATTGTATACTAGACTATCCGTGACTTGTTGGGTCACTGACAGTTCAGGTCAAAAAGCAGAGAAATAATTTCAACATTAAAAAAAGCGTCTGATTGAAAAATGTCGAAATAAAAATACTTACTGTACAAATAACTTGCATTTTTAAATCTTATTCACTTAATTTTTTTTTAAATCAGATTAACTTAAAAATATTTTTAATATGCCAAAAAATATTTAAAAATATATTCACTTGAAAATAAATATGGTACAAATATTTTTTAAATATTTAAAATATTGTTTGCTTAATGTACGTACCTCTAAGAATTAGCTAAGCGTAAGGTTTAAAATGATTTTTTTTTAATGAAAATGCTTTCCTAAAGCTTTCAGTTCAGCTTTAAATGAAAGCTAACTGATTAAATTTACTATACCCGGTAAGCTTAGTACTTTGGTGTATTTCAGGCAGCAATTATATTGATTGGAATAGAATTCATTTTTTTTTCAGCAAAATTGATACCATCAGCCATTTGTTAGACATTTTTAAACAAAACTTAATTTTCCGTTTATATCTTGCAAAAATAAAATATATATTTCTGAAACGTTTTTTTTTTAGGAAAATTAGCAAATTTAAAGTTAAGTTATTCTATTTGAAATTGAACAAGGGACAGCATGTCTCTCCAAATATTCCGGCCCCATCCGCGGTAATGTTGTGATGATGAGTCAAAATCAACCAAGAAAACTTTTCCCAGTCTGGCTTCGTTTTCCTTTAATTTTAGCAACCCGGTATGTTTTCAAGTAAATCACGGATCTCCAATTCTTCTACTTTTTCTAAACGTCTTTCGAACTTATCTATGCTCGTCAGTAATTATGGCAAAGGTAATCATAATAGCCGAATATGAAATATTGTTGGCTGAACAGCCAGGAAATGAGTTTCGCAAGTCCAGTAACTGTTATTGCTCTTTCCAGTGTTGACGGAAAAAGCATCTAATGTGATATTGGCACCATATAATGGTGCCAACAGCACATTATGTATGTTTTCAAAACAACTGAGGCTATCAATCAGAAAGAGAACAGCATAATAGCCGTTATCTTATATGAAACATTGTTGGCCGAGCTGCCAGGAAATAAGTTTCGCAAGTCCAGTAACTGTTATTGCTCTTTCCAGTATAGACGGTGGCTTCTTTACTTGCTGTTTTTCTTTGTAGAATAAAAAACATCTTTATTATGTCATTATTCTCTTTTTGAGTTACATATGCCATCCATTTTAGCTATTGCTGCTGTTGAAATTCCTCAAGTGATGTTTCTGTTATTTGGTATAGTTCTTTGGGATTCTGTAGCACCATTCAATGATGTTCAAAGAAGGATGGTCCACGCTAAGACTTATATGTTTTATTCACTCGAAGAATTTTCTAGACATTGATATGAGAAAATGGCCGTATACAACTGACAGTTTAGATATTTCTGAAGGAGGATGATAGCATGCATGACATTCTT
This sequence comes from Acanthosepion pharaonis, assembly GCA_903632075.3. Lineage (NCBI taxonomy): Eukaryota > Metazoa > Mollusca > Cephalopoda > Sepiida > Sepiidae > Acanthosepion > Acanthosepion pharaonis. The sequence goes on from CAHIKZ030000569.1 coordinate 1,307,976, forward strand.
ATGTAAATCTTGTTAAAATTTTGATTTTGTATCAATTTCCAAATTTGAACGAAACTACCTGAAGAGCAGCCTATTTTATGTTCAGTTTTCTTATGTCCTATACTAAATTGATTAAACAGATCAATACATCGTCGTATCGGAAGGGTTTGGAATTTACTAATTCTTTATCCTGAAATTTTTATGATTATTTCAGAATATTTTAATTCCAATTCCATATCATAGTTTCTGTTTGGATAGGTTTGTCTTAAGTCCAATTTCTTGGAACACTTGGTAGAATTTGTTGATTGTTTGAACAAGATCATTCTTATTCCAAGAATGAGCATCTACTTCATAGCCCACTCAACATTTGGACATTGGCTTCGGCATGAGAAGTAGGAACGCTGTTTTTTGTTAGTAGATTCGTTTGGGATGTGGTATGGAGGGATTTTATAATCAATGTCCTTGTCTTCACGTCATAAGTTGGGCATAAATATCACTAATATATTTCCGTTTTTTCAGTTCACATTCAAGACAATTGAGGCTAACAATCAGAAAGAGAACCGCTGATATTTTGGGGACATACAACAAGCAAAGGGGGTTTGGACAATTTAGCACTCAGGGTGACGCACAAAGAAAGAGTTTTAACATATTTGAATGAACGGTGTGTAGAGCAAGAACAAAGGAGGGCAAAAGTAGCAACAAAAAACAGGAATTTGTAGCGGGTAATGATCAGCCACTAAAAGTAATGGCGTGTATAGAAGAAGAATCATAATGAAGAAGAATGAGAGAGAGAGGGAGAGAAAGAGAGAGAGGGAAGGTAAAGAAGAAGGATGAAGAAAACGATGAAGAAGAAGATGAGAAAGAAGAATGATGAAGAACAAGACGGATGGAAAAGGTAATGAAGAAGATTGAGGGACGAGATAATGATGAAGAGGAAGAAGAATCGGGAAAAAGAAGATAATGATGATGATGAATAAGAATGTCGAGGAAGAAGTAGATGAAGAAGAAGAATGAGGAAGAAGAGCGAAGAAGAAAAATGAAGAAGGAGGAGGAGTAGGAAGAAGAAGAAGAAGAAGAAGAAGAAGAAGAAGAAGAAGAAGAAGAAGAAGAAGAAGAAGAAGAAGCGATAAACCAGTAAACCAGTTTATCATTTTTTTTTCAGATTTTATCCTTGTGGTCTACTGAAACTTTATCTCACTCTTACTGATCTAAACTCGGGTTTAACGTTTCATCACAGTTCCCAATGCGCTGAATATTAATGGCACGACCATAACCAGTTTATATTCTAAAGTTTTCTTAACATTTTTGCTTATTTCCAATTTTTCGATTTCTTTCGTCCTTATAGCGTGTTCATCTATATTGTTGCATCAAATAGTTTTCTTTTTCTCATTCATTGTAACATTACGAATCCCGTAATTTATTAGCAACGTGGGGACTGCGCATGCGCTGCAGTCATTGCAAATGCGATGTGGATAACGTAGGAAAAGATTGCTAGATTATGGCAATATCACTTATGTGTGTGTGTTTTTTTTTAATTCATAGTATTGTGGCAACACGAAGTAAATTCGAACTTGTTCCGCCGATTTTCTTTTCTCAGATCGCTGCGCTTACCTCACAATATATATAATACTCTTGTTCCCGATAAATCCTGTCCTCACGCCTAGAGGAATGTGTCGATCGAGATGGCAAAGTCTCAAAGTATCTTATTCCGTTTTCTCTGATATCCAGGGTATTTTCTTGGTCAACAATCCAAGAATAGGAGAGATTTTGGCCGTCTCTCCACCTGCTGGTGATTCTGTTCGAACAAAGACTCATCAAAGTAGATTAATAACGTCAACCTAATAATTGACTCCAGTTCAAGCGACGAGAAGAAGTATAGACTTGACAAACATTATATATTATTCTCACATCGGCTTTAAATTTTAAACATAGAAAGTTTTCCTTTTTTTTCTTATCTACTTCCTCCGAAATATACGTGTGTATTTGTAGAAATATTTCTTTGTCTCATTATCCAAGTCTACAACCTTCTCCTCTTCAAAACACTGTTCAGTGTTGTAAATGTTATCTGAACTTTGTACGTGATACAAAAATAAAAGCAGTTAACGCAAAAAGATGATATTATTGTCATATATCTTTTTTTTTAATATCTGCGGGCAAATTTGAAATTTCTTGTATTCACGACGAAGTCATTCAGAGCTCAAACTGGCGGAAATACAATACACTCCAAGATACGCTAGTATATTATGTCGAAAATTCTAAAAAGTACAAAAAATGAATTTACATCTGAATGTACAACAGAGACACATTTATAAACGCCTCTACACACGACCTCCAGGAAATATAGCACAAGACAGTGTAAGCAAATTATGAATGTTTTTTTTTGTAAACATTACAAGTTTATAAAACTGATGAATCTATCTAGGTTAGAGAGTGTTGTGCCAAATATATTCAAGTTCTCATCAGACCATAAGTAGAACTAATGTGTACAATCTATCGTTTAAAATGATGGAAAATGGTTGACTCCTTTTAATCCATGAGAAAGTACCTGGCTGTTCCTGAAGTAAGTTGAAAGTTTCTTATACCATTCCAGAAAATACGTGAAACTTCTTTACAAGATCAGACCAAAAATGGAGTACCGTTGCAATATCTTGCCTGGGACTGCATAATCTAGCCTTTATAGAGTTAAAAGTCACCTATGTGACTTTCTGGATCACGAAATTTTTTCCATATGTTCCACTCGAGCCGCCTCTTCCCGCGAACCACTGCCCTGTGGAACCGAGTGCCAGCAGGATGTTTCTCCGATTACTACAACTATTCAAAGCTAGGGTTGATCATTATCTCTCTCATCTTTAACGTAACCCTCTAACGTGAGTGGCCCCCAGGCATTGTTAAGACCCTCACAATAAAAAAAAAGAAAAAACAAACGAACAAACAAAAAAACCCTCCCAAACAGAGTCAAAAGCTATGGCTTCCCTCTCGTTATTTCTATAACAATTTGATATGTCCCGGAAAGGGATATATTTGTTCAAAGTAGCAAAGTGGTTGTTGACTATTGTAACCGGGTAGGACAATCTAGCAGGTAACTATAATGGACTGGTCGTCGTCGTAGTGGTAGGCAATAGGCGTAGTCAATAGGCGAAGACTATAGGCGTAGCCAATAGGCGAAGGCTGTAGGCGTAGCCAATAGGCGTCGTCCTGTACCTCCACATCAGTCTGTATTTATGGCTGATACCAGGCATATTACTGTGAGGGGGAGCCAGGTGTATGCATATTCATTACATCACAATTGTTCTGATTTGATTCATATATTGGTTCCAAAAATCCAAACCTTCACAACTAAAACTCACCATGCCACGTACACTTGAACGAAACATTCTCATTTCCTTCATGTTCCATTATTTAAAAGGAAGTTCCATTTGGAGAGATTCTTTCGGAGAAAAATATTACCAGAAATACATTTGGAAAAAAAAATATTGCTAGCAATAAAAATTGTCGGCATTAAATAATCCATTGAGGTTGATCTGCCGTAAAACAATCCAAACCGTAAAACAAACCAAACCAAACTGGGGTTAAAACACTACGACAGTGTAAAAATAGGTTTTAATACCAGAAATACTTTGTAAAAAATTATTAATAGAAATAAATTTGCCAGCAATACATTTTAAAAAAAATATAACCAGCCATACATATTTAAAGAAAAAGAGTATTACCAGAAATAGTTTTTTTTGTAGGAAAAATATTGCCAGAAATAGACTTTTGAAAAAAAAACCAACAATAAAAATGTCGGCATTAAATAACCCATTGAGGTTGATATGACGTAAAAAAAACCAGAAACCAGATATCTTTTCACAATCTAACCGATATCATCGGGTATTTTTTTTTTCTTTTTCTCCCCATAACCTTTGTCTCTGTGACAACATAAAATCTACCAAGAATGGTGATATATTGTACGAGCACAATAATTGTGGCTGAACTAGCGATCAAAGCACTTTCCAGACATTTTCGTCTCATTATTTACATTATTCGGACTATCGTACTCATCTTTGTCGCCATATTTATTACAACGTTTCAGCCGTTGTAAGCTCCGGCCTTCGTCAGGTGGTTGGAATGTCGAACTGAACCCTTTATTTCACTCACTGGGGTAGACTGTTCTAGTTCCACGTGCCATATTTAATGGATGTCAGTTATCAGTTATCTCCTGTTAATTTCCCTCTGGAGGTTCTTGAGGACACATGGCACAGTGGGTAAAGGCTTTAGTTAGAACCAGTGACAGGACCCAAAGAGTGTGAGTTCAAAAAGGCAGTGGAGAACTTAGAATTTATAATTCTTATTTCCAACCGTATTTTCAGTCTTAAATGTAAATATGGGTCTAAATTCAAATCCAAAATTAATCTAAAATTCATTTAAATGATTAGCGACAATAACAATCAATCCTAAGACAGAATATCTCACGATAATTAGAATTAATAAAAAAAATCATAAAAACTGTGTCAACCGAAAATAATATGCACCTGAAGAATGTAGGGCATTATGTATATATTAAATAGCTCTGTGTCATTTAACACTGGGCACTATTTGTTATCACAACGTAGTATATATATATATATATATATATATATATATATGTGTGTGTGTGTGTGTGTGTATGTATGTGTGTGTGTGTGTGTGTGTTTGTATACGAATGCTTGCTCGAACAAATACCTATATTTAACCATTTGGTTATATATATATATATATATATATATATATATATATATATATATATATATATGTTTGTGTATATATATATATATATGGCTTCCTCAACCTATTTTTTTATATATCCACATTCGACTGGTTGTTCCGATTCATTTATACATTAAATTATACTATCTATCTATCTATCTATCTATCTATCTATCTATCTATCTATCTATGTTCATGTTCTATCTATCTATCTATCTATCTATCTATCTATCTATCTATCTATCACAGCGTTTTCATATTTATCTATTACATTTTGTTCATCAGCCGATCTTGTGGCATTCTCCTGTGTTTTGGCATTAATTTATATATAATGTTCTCTTTTCATGTGTCGTGCAAGGTTAGCGAACATAAGCTCTGAAAAAAAAAGTATTTTCTTTTCTAGTTGAACGGGAAAATGTATCTTTTTTCCCTCTTAAAAACGTCTTGATATATTCATTTATTCATAGAGTTTGGAATTGCTAATTCAAAAAAGCTGACAAGCTACGCACATGGAAATCAATTGATGTACAATGATATATATACACATATGTGTGTGTGTATAGATAGATAGATAGATAGATAGATAGATAGATAGATAGATATAGTGTGCGACAGATATCTGGTAACACAATTTAGCTTACCATAAATTGAAGACTAAATGAACTAACGTAATTTTGCGCGGCATGCGCCAATTTTGAACGTTTTCGTTTCTTTTCCATAACTATCGAGTGCATTAATATACTAGCATCTAATCTGTGACTGTACAGAAGACAGCACACCGTGATACGACGAGAGTTTGTTTTTTTTTAAATAAAGAACAGCTGGGCAGGATCAATGTCACATGACCCTATACGGGACCACGAATGTTGCTACGATAGAGCTCACCAACTCCACGCAGTTTGTGCTTGTACATAAACATGAAGAAGCAAACTAGTTGCCCCACAATAACAATGTAACCCTTGCAGTTTTCCAATGATTTTATTTTTTATTTTTGTAATAATAAATAAAGGGTTGCTCTGTTCTTTGAGGAAACATTTTTTTAGCATTAGCTTCTTTCTCATTTGTTCTGGTTAACATGTTTTTTCAAATAAATAATGTCAAGAATCAAGCTAACTGAAAAAGTACACCGTAATTTTTACCTTAAATGCAGAACAAAGTGATTTAGAGATTGTTTTTCTGGCCTGAAAGTTACACGCTCTGTTCACAAAGAGCTGAAAGCCGGTGATAGAGATTTTACAAGAGTAGCCAAAGGTAAAACTTCTATTATATGTCCTAATACCACCATTTGTATTTATAAAAAAAAAAAAAAACACCACTGCTAAGGAGCTCAAGTCTTCAAGGCACCCTATCTGGTGAACTGTGCGTGAAAACCTTCGATGTAAGTTATAGTGATTTTCTAAGCATAGCTTAGATGTGGCACAAGTCCGCAATATAGGGGTCACCCAGTAAGAATCGAACTCACTACTCAATCGTAATTGTTCTAGCGAGATAAACTTGCTAACCATTACACCACCTCGAGTTGCCCTTCGATGAAGTCATATGTGACTCGGGAAGACCAGTTTATATCTGCAAAGATAAAAGATAATCTTTTTATCTGTGCAAAACGCTTGAGGACCAAGTTGAAACATCAGTAGCATGAAATACAGATCAGAACCGAAAAGGCAATTTAAGGAATGACATACGATTATTAAGAAACCTTAGGAACGTTACGACAGGCATGCGAAGTCTTAGGCAACTGTAATGGTTCTTGGAGTCAAGAGCAACGTCTCATATCTCCTCACTTCTTTTCTTAGGCTTTAAGATTCACTGCTGCTATTTATATTTATAATGTTAGGGAGGGATATGTTTCCTCACACATCAACATGACTTTATCCCGTTCTATAAGGCCAAATCGACCCAACAATGAGTCTATCACTGTCTCCATGATTACATCATTCTAAACATACCGCCTTCTAGCTTTCCAGATCTGGAGTACTATATATGGGGTGTAGTCGGTTATGAAGTCAATCTACACCCATATGACAATATAAAATCTGTGAATACGCCTTAACTAACACAACGTTCCAAATAAATAAAGATAACCTGATTCAGTCGTATCAATTGTTCAGACCTCGTACTGAAGCATTCATTGGTGCTAATGGTGGATTCATTAAATAGATACGTCAAGAAGAGTGTCAAAATTATTCATGGCAATTCTGTCTCAAATGAACCTATTTCATAACTTATGCGTCTTTTAAGAAATGCATGCAAATGACCTCAAAGAACTGAGAAACTTGTATATAATTTTTATTTATATTTCATATTACTGTACAGCGTCAAACAAAAGTCACAATGCAATTGGAAAAGAACACGCTCTTGCGAAAAGGCAAGTAGAGGACACTTAGGTGTCATCATAGTATTTCCAAATGATATATATTTATATTCAGAAACATTTATTTTCGTAAATAAATGCACATTTTATTCAGGTTTTCAAGAGTTTGGAGCCATTCTGTATTATATATATAATACGATAAATAATATATTTTATAATACATTATATTTTATAATAATTTGTACTTTTGTGATGTCAACGAATACTCGTTGCCATTTTTGTAATGCTAACGAATACTCGTTGTCACTTACGTTATAATCGCTGTAGTAGAGATTTTGTAATCGCAGGTACAACTATACTACGCTGTTCAAACATACTGGTGTCAGACGCCTTCGAATATCACTCGCATTAATAGTACTTGCACAATAATACTTCGTCGAATAGTAATCCGTCAAGTGATCTGAATAGAGAAATAGTATAGTGAATATAGTAGAGAATAGCGGTCCGTATAGTAATAGAGGATAGACTAGAAATGACGATCCCGTATAGAGGATAGTCTAGAAATAGCGATCGGTAGTTGTCATCTACTTACTACATATATGCGTTTCCTCTATGGCCAGCTGGTCTACTTAATTCAATAATGGGATCGCCTGTGTTTGCTCACTGGCGATCTATGTTCAAACTCAAGTTATATTCTTATATAACAGTATACTTTTTAAAAAAATAATAATTGTGTTATCCCAAAATGCAGGTTCTGTGATAATTACCCAGAAACAATTGATCATCTTGGCACTCAATGAATATAAAACCCGTCATAATAGAGTTGGCCTATATTTGCATTGGAAAATCTATAACTTCTACGGAAAGGAAACTGAAAGAAAGTGGTATGAACACCAACCAGACCCGGTTACGGAGATAGGACCTGTTACAATTTTATGGGACTACACAATACACACTGACAGAACAATCAAAGCCAACCACCCAGACATTGTTATTAAAGACCACAAACAAAAAAGTGCCTCCTTATTAATATGGCAGTCCCTGCAGACTACAATTTGTCTTTAAATATATTAAAAAAGCTATCAAAATACAAGGACCTTGAAATAGAAATCTCACAAATGTGGCAAATGGGAACATCAACAATTTCATTAGATTAATTGAAGGGATTCCTGGAAGCCAATGCCTTAAAGAAATACAAAAGATTATTCTCAAGTGTACAGCCCACATCTTACGAAGGGCTTTATCTATGTAAAATATTTTCTTTTTTGTTTGTGTCAGTGGAAAATGTCGTGATGCCATTTCTAACCTTAGGTCTCTGGGCAGGATCCGGAACGAAATGTGTACACTCCAGTAATCAAAGGAAATAATAATAATGCAATCAACCAGCTGCAGAAACGAGGGCAAGATAAACCGTTTCACTGTCAATACTCTGCCCGTTCCAAACTATCTGATGTAGACAAACCCCGTACGCATCAGGGGATAGCTAATGCAGGATTAAAAGCTTAAACCGAAGGATTTATTCTTGCTGCATAAGACCAATGCTTCCTAACTAGAAATTACTAATCTCTCATGCAGAAAAATTGTGTTATCCCAAAATGCAGACTGTAATGTATCTTTGAAGATTTTCAAAAAGCTATCAAAATACTAAAACCCAGAAATTGAAATCTCAGACCTGTGGCACTTGAGGACATCAACAATTCCAGTTCTAGTTGGAGCTCTCAGATTGATTGGAAAAGATTCCAATAAAGTCATTGAAGGGATTCCTGGTAGCCCATGCCTTACAGAAATACAAAAAATACAGCCCACACCTTAGGAAGGGCTTTAACTATATAAAATATGTATGATTTTTTTTTCAAAACCGCTCCGGAAAAAATATCTGGCATGAGGTCTCTGCTCAGGAGCCGAAAAGAAATGAGTACACAGCAGAAATCAAAAGAAATAAAAGTAATTATAATACGATAGTAAATATATGAATTCTATTTGCAAACATTCTGATGTTAAGTGATACTTAACATATAGAATGTTTATATTTTCTGTATTTTGATAATACTCTCCTGTGTATAAGAGCAATTCCATCTCTCCTAAACTGTCAGTGATCTGGTTAATATTCTTGTTTGTATCTTTGTCAATCATACCCATGACACCAATTATTATACGTATAACACTAGTTTTATGTGGTACATGTTTTCAATTACAAAATCCTTATACTTACTTTTATTTCTTCATCATTTGCCAGATAAATATTTATCTGATGGCACTGTAGTCTCTATGAGAATGTATTTTTGTAGATTTTAATTACCGTATCTGCTTTATTGGCAATTATATGCCTGCCAGTATTACTATCGCAATGAGTACTGATATCCTGGCCTTGTATGACGGGTTTAGAGTGACATCCAGGTGAATTATTATTATTATTATTATTATTATTATTATTATTATTCATTTCCTTTGATTTCTGGCGTTTACACATTTCTTTCCGAGTCCCGCCCAAGGACCTAAGGTTAGAAATGGCATCAAGACACTGTCCACTGACAAAAAAAAAATACTTAGATAAAGCCTTTGCGTAAAGCGTGGGCTGTACTTGTGAGAACAATCTTTTGTATTTCTTTGAGGCATGGGCTTCCATGAATCCCTTCAATTAGTCTACTGGAATCTTTTCCAACCAATCCTAGGGCACCAACTACAACAGGGATTGTTGATGTTCCCATGTGCCACATTTTTGAGATTTCGATTTCAAGGTCCTTGTATTTTGACAGCTTTTTGAATATCTCCAAAGATACATTGCAGACTTTTTTGTTTGTGGTCTTTAAAAAAAATGTCTGGGCGGTTAGCTTTGATTGTTCTGTCAGTGTGTATTGTGTAGTCCTACAGAATTGTAACAGGTCCTATCTCCGTAACCGGGTCTGGGTGGTGTTCATACCAGTTTCTTTCAGTTTCCTTCCCGTAGAAGTTGCATATTTTCTAGTGCAGATATTGGACCACTCTGTCATCCCAGGTTTTATACTCAGTGGGTGCCAATATCGTGCAACAAGATGATCAATTGTGCTTGATAATTTCTAGTTAAAAAGCATTGGTCATGTGCAGCAAGGATAAAACCTTCAGTTTCAGCTTTCTGATGGGTACGGCTTTTGTCTACGTCAGCTTGTTTGGCACGGGCAGAGTATTGGCCATGAAGCGGTTTATCTTGCCATTGGTTCTGTATCTGGTCGGTTGCGTTTGTCTTTGCTCTCTTTTTTAACTATTTTGCAGCTTCAGCCAGTGTATTGTGATTCTTCTTCTTCTTTGTATTATTATTATTATTATTATTATTCCTTTGATTTCTAGTGTGTACACATTTCTTTCCGGGTTCCGCGCAGAGACCTAAGGTCAGAAATGGCATCATGACGTTTTCCAGTGACCAATTAAAAAAATATTCACACACATATTTTACATAGATAAATTCCTTCGTAAGAACATTTTTTCTATTTCTTTAAAGCATAGGCTTCCAGGAATCCCTTGAATGAGTTTACTTGAATCTTTTCCAACCAAACCGAGTGTCCCAACTACAAAAGGGATGCATTATTATTATTTTTGTTGTTGGTAGTTGTGGTGTTGTTGTTATTATTATTATTATTTACTCATTAATAACAACAGGCACGATTTTTGGATTCCTTCAAAAAACTAGTTCCTGCAAATACAATTAATTTGTAAATCAAAACATCACCGCTAACGAATTCCCACACAGTCAGGCCTATATGTATATTTGTCATAGAAATTTCAACTCTGTCTCTCTCTTTCTTATTCTAAATATGTGTCATTTTTGTTTCTATTTTCATTAAATGTTCCACGTTAGTTACATATTCAGTCTCAGCATCTTTCTGTAGAACCACATTTCTGATGACTCACTAATCTTTTTCATTATCTGTCTATATCTCTGAGATGAGTTATTATACTTACATTATTTACATTAGTCACACTGTTATCGTCATCTTCATTGCTATGTTCACAACGTTTCGGCCGTTGTGCGCTCTGGTTAACTTCAGGTAATTCAAAACTTGGTGAGTTGAGGTAAAGGGAAATAACTGAGACATTCGGAAGAGGCATGGCACGTGGAACTAGAAAACTCTAAATCCGTGGATGAAATAAAGGGCTCGGTTCTAAATTCCAACCACCTGAAGAAGGCCGGAGTGTACAACGTCTGATACGTCGTGGATATGGAAATAAAGATGGGGATAACAGTCAAAATAATATAAATAATGTAAGTAAACTTTTCCACCTATGAGGGGATTGTCCAACCCAAGAAATCTGTGGTAATTTCCGTAACAATAGTGATTAATAAACTCTATTCAGACCATAATGTTCTCAGCACCTTCTGTAGAACCAAATTTCTGCTGACTCAGTAATCTTTTTCATCTGTGAGGAGATTGTCTAACGCAAAACAGTCAATTCCCGTGGCAATAGTGAAAAAAAACTCTATTCAGACCATAATGTTCTCAGCATCATTCTATAGAACTTAATTTTTTTGTTGGCGTGAATCTATGTTCACATATGAAAATATTTTCTAGCATTTTTTTACCATATAGGAAGACCGATATTGCAATTCAGCACTCTTCTATATATTTCTAACAAGATTTTCCTGTCTTGTAACAATTTGTTTAGCGTTTTGACTGAATCTTTCGTTATTCGACTTCGTCTTCGATCTCCCTCACATTTTCCGTCCTACCCAGATATTTAATTTTTTTTTTTTACTTATTTACACTATCTTGTAGTTTATATTGTTCTATGAAAAGCGACATTGTTTCTTTTTAAAAAGTTTTTTCTACGTATTCATATCAATTATGATTTCTCTCCTATTGATTCGATTTTTCTCCTCAAATGCCTCTTCCAAGTTTTTAATTCTCCTTATTTGTGTATTTCTGACTTCATTCTTCTGCTTGTTTTCTTGAAGTTTTATCTGCTGTACGGGTATTTACCCATATCTCCGCACCGAGACGGGATGCGAAACAATGTCAGTTGTTTAACGTGGGGTACCCGAGTACGTACACTTGGGTCACTGGTGAAAATATTGGTCAACATTTTTTAACCAGCCGCCGTTTCCTCGGAATCATGCACAAAGCTTGTCTTAACTGGTCATGGCCGCAAAACAGCTATTACAATATGATCATAGTCTCTGGGCTCCGGTTGTCTTTCCTTGCTCACAAATCATTCAGTCTCTTTTTGCAGAATCGGTGTTCATTTGGTTTATACTTGACCATTATTATTGTAATTTCACCCGAATTGATGCAATTATTTACAAAGTCTTTTGACATAAGATCTGAAGTGAAATAAGACATTTAGTATATTTTTGAACATATTACATTGAGAGAGAGAGAGAGAGGTTTTTTTTTAAGTATGCAAACGGTTCTCACTAGTACAATCTCTTGTATCTCAAACTCAAACATTTTCGTAGTGCACGTATTTATTCTTTTGAAGTAGTAGTATTGATCCTACATTTTTAATCCCTTCACCTCAAACAAGGTAATAAAGGCATTTTAATGCGCAGATTTTTAAGTGTTAGAGAATACGAGAAAAACACTGTTAAGCGTAAACAAACAAACAAAAAAAAATAACAGGAGTTAAGAAATCTGAAGAGAGTGGCTGGCATTACATTTAAATTTTTGAAGATCAAAGTTTATTGGAAATCCAGAAGCCGGAAGAAAATTCCGTAATTTTGAGAAGAAGAAACAGTCTGAATAGAACACAGGGTTCTATGTAGCCATTTCAACTGTAAAATGGCTAAAACTAGTCGCAAATCTAGGACTGCGTTTAAATTCAATGTACCATCGAGGAAAGTTCAGTAGAATATTAACAATGAAAATATTTTTAGAAAAGGCATAAGAGAGCTACTTTACGTCGGTGTTGAAGTGCCAGATGCCGAAGTGCCAGATGCCGAAGTGCCAGATCAGGAGCAATAACATTGCAGATTCTTCTTAGATGTTATCGAGAATATCTAAATACCAGGAACATTAGACCAGACGAGACCAGACGTGTCAGCAATATTCGTAGAAAATTACAAATGGTATTTATATATATATATATATATATATATATATATATATATATATATATATATATATATATATATATATATATATATATATATATATATATATATATATATATATATATATATATATTAATTCGGTGATTTATAAATATAACTGTAATTGTGGAGTCGATTACATAGAGAAGAAGTCACAACGTTTGGATCTGAGAATAAAACAACACTTACCCCCCAGGATTTGAATCCGGATGCCAGGAAAAGCCAACTAATTAATACTTCTTGCTCTACTATTGCTGAGCATGTAATAAATAGGAGGAATTGTGTGGTTGATTTTCGTCGTGACCGTTTCTCGATTTTATCTAGGTCCCACTCCTCATATCACCTTAAGGTTCTAGAGTCCTTGTATAACAGATCCCGTAGGCAATCCCTTTGTAAATAGAGGGAATGCTTACTGGGTCTGAATGTCATTGGACTCTAGTTTTCTTGAAATTCATATTTTTTTCCATTCGCTATATTAATTTAATTTACACGGTTACATATTTTTCATATCCCAGAAAATAAACTTGATAAGGCTGGCACGAAACCGGTTGTTCTTTTTTTAGCTTTTTAAAATGCCATATAAATTCTGTCTATTCCGAACTATCGTTAAATGTTTTACTATAAAAAATTTATATATGTATGTATGTATACAAGCTAGATTATGTATTAATAGATTCATTTACTTCACTACATGTAAAACGGTGTTTGAGAGGACTGTGTGCGTTAACAAATACACGAATCAATGTAGAATCTTGGCCAGGGATTGAACTCCATCTACCGATGCAGTGATCACAGTGTCTCTTTCAATATACAACTGTAAGAGATTACTTATTGACCCGGAAGTTCTTTGCACTAAGCTAAGCCTGCTTAAAACATGTCATTTCGAACACCTGACCTCGTGGCCTCCAAACCATTTCTCTACCCATTAAGTTATCACCCGGACGGCGAACCGATCTTGTTATTTACATCTCCTTATGAAAACAATCTAACAATTGTGCACCGATTTCAACACTCGGGTTTCTTTACAAATATTCTGTAAACGTAATTTCCAAATTGGGAGATGTGCTGTCATCGAAGGCTCGTGTTTATGTATTCTGTATTCATGAGATGTAATATAGCATTGTTATCGTTCATTGCTTTTGTATATTTATGAGATGATACCGGATTGTCTGTGTCCATTACAATTCATGGGTCATACTTAGTCTCTCTCTGGCTTTCAAGACATTTTGACCGGCATCAGGACGGACACAGAGAAAAGCAGCCAACCAACCGGGCACGATCACGTACTCGCAGAGGAGCTGGCACAGAGCAGACACACAACCTAGACACAAATGTACAATCATATACAGAAACGTTTACACAAAAGAATAAAAAGATGACTACATAGACACACGTGTATATATTTGTGTATGTATTCAAACGTGCCTCTATGTTTCATTGTGGGCCTGACCTTTTTTGGTTATCTATCTATCTACCTATCTATCTATCTCTATCTCTTTGTATATATATATATATATATATATATATATATATATATATATAAAACAAAAAAGAAAGACAAACGCAAAAAGATACATGTTCATATATCTGTGCACGTATGCCAACATCCCTGAGTATGTACTTGTGTGTTTTCTTATCTCTATCTATCTATCTATCTATCTATCTATCTATCTATCTATCTATCTATCTATCTTTACACACACACACACACACACACACATATATATATATATATATATATATATATATATATATATATATATATATATATATATATATATATATAACAAAAGAAAAAAAATACACAAAAAGATACATGTTCATATATCTGTGCACGTATGCCAACATCCCTGAGTAAGTACTTGTGTGTTTTCTTATTTTTCTCTCTCTCTCTCTAACTCTATTTCTATCTCTCACTTTCTATATACATTGCATTTCAAAATGATTGTAATTATTTTTTTAATCATAAAAATATATGATATTAGCCATTTTTCGTCATACTTACAAATCTCATCATACCAAAATTCTCTTTGTTAAAAATCTTTCAAAAATAAAATATACATTCCTGAAACATAGTTTGAGGAAAATTAGCTGATTTAAAGTTTAGTTAACCTTATTTAAAGCAAATATTACTTTTAGTTTAAAATATCGCAAAAAAAAAAAATCATTTTAACACGAATGTGGGTGTTTTTATGAGATGTCGACAACTCTCTCGATAGACTTAAGGTTGTGAAAGTTTTTGAAGGGTGGGGGGACAATTACAGTAACAATTCCTTGACGGAGATATCATGAACGCCTTTTTTAAAATAATTATTTAACTACCCAGTAATCTTTTCAATTTATGAAAATATGCTAAACAATCTATTTTATTGAATTTTAAGTACTTTGAATTTATAATCTTACTTACGAAGACGCTTGTTGAGTAAATGTTACAATATTATCAATTAATTTTAAACTTACTGTAGTTAGCGCTCATATTTTTTTTTCAAATAATGCCGTGTATGGGCGTCTGTATGCGTGGAGATTGGCACGTTTATACACAGGCACAAGAAAGAAATTCAAAATTAATTTTAAAATACTGGGAATCAATGAATTGTTGTAAGCTTTTCCATTTGTGATTAGTAAATATAGTTTTCACTTAATGGCAATATCACATAACCGCTATAAATTACTGCAAAATTTTAAGTTTTAAAATTTTATAAATTATTATAATTAAAATTTTGAAAAAATAAAAACAATTCTTGCAAAATTCATTATTCATTTAGTGCATTTTATTAAGATAGTAGTGCCCACAATATATGCATATTATTCATAAAAGCAATTCGATTGAATTTTTGTGTATGTGCACAAACGTGCCGATTTTTGTAGATATGGACGTCCATACAGGACATTATCAGAAAATAAGAGCGCTAACTTGTAAGTTTAAATCCTGAAAGTGTCTAAAATTCTGTTAAACATTAGATTACGGAGAATATTTTCTCAATTTGTAAAGATTCATGAGAACAAATTATATAAAAAAGGCGCTCACGTTATATTCAGTTACTTTTAATGGTTAATGTCTCCATAGAACACAATTAGAAATCTGCTTCTGTCTATATTTCTGAGATGAGGTATTATGTATATTATTTACATTATTCGGACTATTGTCCTCATCTTTGTCGTCATATTTATCACACCGTTTCGGCCGTTGTATGCTCCGGCCTTCAGGTGGTTGAAATGTCGAACTGAACCCTTTATTTCGCTCACTGGGGTAGACTGATGGATGTCAGTTGTCAGTTATCACCTGTAAATTTTCCCTCTGAAGTTCTCAACTGCCTTAATCGGCAGTCACACTTTTTGGGTCCTGTCCTGTCACTGGATCTAACCAACGCCTTTATCCACTGTGCCATGTGGACTTGAGGACATCTGTGTATGAATTTCTGGGTATTATAAACCTAATGTCTTCAGCAACCATTTTTACCGGTGCTCATATTGCAATTTTGCTGTTATCATTGCATGTTTTTACCAGAGCTCATATTGCAACTTTTGATGTTATCATTGCTTTTCTCTGGCACACCTTATTACTGGTTCCCATATTGTATTTATTTCTATGCTTGGTCGGCTCAGGAGATTTTTGTGGCCTAAAGGGTTCAGTTCGACATTCCAACCACCTGAAGAAGGCCGGAGCGTACAACGGCCGAAACGTTGTGATAAATATAGCGACAAAGATGAGGACAATAGTCCGAATAATGTAAATAATGCACATCAGAAATCTGTAATCAATCTTTCAAACATGTCAAAAACTTAATAAACAGCTACTGCTGTGTTAAAAAAATGCAATATTTTGAACTTAAAGTAAATAATGTGTTTGTAATCAGATTAATTATACTTCAAATCAGCAAATATTCCTCAAAGTTTCAGAGAATATTTTGGGAATGATTTTTAAATAACGAGAACTAGATTGAAATGAAAGTAAGAGTTTTTTTTTTTTGTGTGTGTGTGTGTGTGTGTGTGTGTGTGTGTGTGTGTGTGTGTGTGTGTGTGTGTGTATGTATATAATTATATATATATATATATAATATATATATATATATATATGAATTGGGCACCGCGGTCACCGAACATGTCCCCGTATGATTTTTTTTATGGGGTTATGTGAAGGGACTGGTCTATCAATGAGATAACAAAAATAAAATATTAAATAGAAAATCTTGATCTGTTTATATACATTCTGTAAAGTTTTGAGGTTATTTCGACAAGAATTGCCAAAATTGGCCTGCGAAATTATGTCAATTTTTTGGGAGACACCCTGTATATTACTGGAGAATAACGATTTTAAGGCAAGCAGTTTTTGTAATTATAGTACTATTAAGAAAGGAAACATAAACAGCAAGAAATGAAATTACTTGTTTCACTTATCTTCCTTAATGGGAGTTTTGCAAATATGGTATCTGCTTCTCATGGGATTAGATAATTTTCAGACAGTTGATCTGAGTGTCGCAGATATATCATCCTGACAAGTGGATCCCTTATCAGCAAAACTCGGAATATATATATAGGGTATATGTAATAAGATTGTATAATAAATATCTCAGTGTACACTATGTCAGATTTTGGTTTTGAATTTGACTGAGTGAACATTGAAAAATATACTCAAATATACAAGAAAAAGATAAACACTGAAAAATTACTCAGATGCAGACGTTAAAGTACTCAATAAAATTAGTTTTAACATACCAGTGTTCAAAGTCTATATATTGGCAACTGTTGAAATAAATAGATATAACCCTAATTTTTATTCTAATAATTTCTTTTCTCGCACTTCTTGTCCGTGGAAACCTGTTCGCTTTTTTTTGCTTTCATGTCAACTACGATCGTAAAATTTTAATTGCAACATCAATCTTCTTTTATTGTCCTTTCCATCCAGTTCCATTTTCTCATTTTGATTCACTCGCAGTAAACTTTTGCGTCTTAGTGGTTTTATCGCCTTGTTTGAGGTGAAATGTTTAAGAATACACATATTTACAGAATAAATATACCTTGTGAATTTAGAGTTAACTAGCAGCCATACCCAGTTGATCGGTCAGAAAAAACATTCAATTAGAATTGAGCAAAAGTAATACCATGCTTAGATATAACAGTATATCTTTTTCAATTACTTTAAAGTACTATCATTAAAAACATTTTGTATTAATGCAGTTAATGATATAACAGAAGTCGTCTCTATTTCTTCAATCGAAGTTAGCCGAGTACATGAAGGCGTAAAACAGACAACATGAAGACCCACTTCAGACTATAATTATTTTGGAGTTCTTGAAATTCAATTTGTCAGTGTGCTACCAGGGATGTAAAAGAGGGCACATTTATAAAGCAATTGTTAAGTTTGATGAAAATTGGTTGAAAGATCAACGAAAAATAAGAAAAAAAACAGTAAAAATCACCATTTTTTCGCTATTTATGCGGATTTTCACTATATGAGTGGAGTCAATAATCAAGTTAAATGACTGTTAACCAACTTATTGTTGGCTATAACTGAGTGAAGTTTGTATTAAATTGATTTAAAATTTGTGTTGAAATAGATTTGTGTTGGCATCTATCTTCCGTTTTTCGCGGCTTTTCTCTAAACGCAGTTGCGTAGGAAAAGGAAATGAGGTATCCTTGAGCTCGTCTTGATGTAAGTAACCTATATAACGAGTTTGAACAAAATCGGAGGGGAAATTTGAATTTATCGATTTTTGATCGGCGTTATCGATTATTGATTCTTTTAAATTATCGATTTTTTATGCTACGAACATATAATTACATTGTAAAATTGATGTGCCAATTTTGGTCAAATTCGGTTTGTTGGATCTCGTGTGAAAAGGTATCAGCCATCCTCTATTTTATATATATAGATAATATTTGCTTTTATTTGAAATATTTACAATAACTTATTTGCTGGTCAAAGATTTCATTATGCACCTCGAAGTATTGTAAATAAATACGTAACAATATGGCTATTTTTATATTTATTTTTAATTTCAATTATAAAAATCTTGCCAAGAATAGTAATCTCAAAGGGAGAAGAGGATATTTTAAAGCTATTCAGTAAAGCGAACACAAAATTAAAATCATGAAAGAATTGTACAGAGATCAGTGAATAAGCAAAAGCAAAATTGAAAATATTGGCAAGAGATGAAGAAGACAAAGTTCTAAAAAATAACGCAAAAACAGTTTTGAGAAAAAAATTAAAAGCTTTATAAAGGAGACATTGTTAGTGACCAGTACGAAAACATCTGGAGAAGCTGAAAATATAGAAAAGAACATTTTGAACATTGAGAGAGAATAATAAATCTGAAGCAGTTATATATAAAATAAATATCCAGAAATTTAAAATGCGTTTCAATGAACACAAAAGGGATCTTATACACAACAATACCACTCTGTGTTGCACGATTTTTGTCTCTCTATATCCTCAATTTCTTTCTTTTTTTTATTCTTTATGCCATTATTTTTTTCTATTTGCCTTTTGACCATTCTATCTATTTATCTCTCGACCAATTATGACAAGCTTATTATTACATAGATTTTACAGTTTTTGTTTTGTCCATGAATTATTTGAATCTATTCATTTTTCTCTTCTATTTTTTGTATAATTTTTTCTGTTCTTTTTTTGTATAAATATTGTAGTTTACTTTTTTAACATGGACGCACATACATTTGTCCTAGTCTCAGTTTGGCTACACGTGGTGATGTTACCCAGAAAATTAAGTATAGCTGTGGATTAGGTATATATGCATTTTATTTGAGTTGTATTTTAAGATAAAGTAAATTTA
Organism: Acanthosepion pharaonis; assembly: GCA_903632075.3. NCBI lineage: Eukaryota > Metazoa > Mollusca > Cephalopoda > Sepiida > Sepiidae > Acanthosepion > Acanthosepion pharaonis. The sequence goes on from CAHIKZ030000569.1 coordinate 1,327,846, forward strand.
ATTGAAAATATATGTTGAGAATTATTATAAATTTTAATAAAAAAAAAAATGTTTATTTAAAATGAAAAAGCCCGCGATAATTTAAAGTCAATATCAAACGTGTCACGAAAGCCGCATCTAACGGAATGGATAAATAAATATATATATATTAATGGAAGACAAATGACGAAGATAAGATTAAAGAAAAAATAATAATTTCACAAGGTCATTTGTAGTTCAATGGCGAATTTGATTCTGTCACGAAAGACGGTTTAACCCCTCTGTACTAACAACTGACTTTACTAAGCCCCCACTGTGTCTTGCCCTTTCTTTCTTTCTTTCTTTCTTTCTTTCTTTCTTTCTTTCTTTCTTTTCTCTCTCTCTCTCTCTTCGTCCCTATCCTTCTCTCACTTTTTGTTTTATTATCTTTCTGTCACTTTGCCTTTCGGGCAAGCGTGACAAGCGTATTATTATTTTTATATATATTTTTTTTATTTCCTTTGATTTCTAGTGGGCACACATTTCTTTCCGGGTCCCTCCCAGAGACCTAAGGTTAGAAATGGTATCATGACATTTTCCACTGACCAATTAGAAAAAAAATACACACACACACACACACACAAACATATTTTACATAGATAAAGCCCTTCGTAAGGTGTGGGCTGTACTCGTGAGAATTTTTTTTGTATTTTTAGTATTTTTTATTATTATTATTATTATTATTATTATTATTATTTCCTTGGGTTTTTGTTGTATACACATTTTCTTCCGGGTCCCAACCAGAGATCTCAGATCAGAAATGGCTTCATGGCGCTTACCACTGATTCTTTTTGTATATAAAAAGCAAAACAGAAAAAACTAAGAACATACACATTTTACACAAATAAAACTTTTCGTAATATATGAACTGTACTCGTTACAACTGTTTATCTATTTCTTTAAGGCATGGGCTACCAGGAATCCATTCAATGAGATTATCGTAACATTTTCCAATCAATCCGAGGGCATCCAAATACAATTAGAATTATTGATGTCCTCATGCTAAAAATTTTCAAGATTTCTATTTCAAGATCTTTGTATTTTGATAGTATTTTTTGAAGATCTTCAAAGACACATTACAATCTGCAGGTAGAGTCATGTTATTAAGGAAGCCCTTTCCGTTCTTGTGGGTTTTGATCCCGATGTTTTGGGTGACTAGATTTGATTATTCTGTCTGTGTGTATTGTAAAGTCTCATAAAATTGTTACAGGCCCTATCCCCGTAACCAGGTCTGAGTGATGTTCATACCAGTTTCTTGCAGTTTCCTTCCCGTAAAATGACATATTTTCCAGTGGAGATATTGGCTTACTCTATCATGCCGAATTTCATATTCAGTTGATGTTAACGTTGTGCAACATGATACAAGATGGTCAATTGTTTCTGGATATTTATCACAGAATCTGCATTTTGGGCTAAAACAATTTGTAAGTATGTGTAGTTGGTAATTTCTAGTTAGCTACCATTGCAGAAAGAATAAAATCTTTGGTTTAAGCTTTTAACCCTGAACGACGTAACCACAGATGGATACAGGGATTGTTGACATAGGCTTGTTTGGTACGGGCAGAGTATTGACCATGAATAGTCTTATATTGCCAACGTTTATGCATTTGGTACATTGCATTTGATTTTGATTTCTTTATATGTTCTTTGCCTCTGCTGTAGGTGTATTATGGTTTATTTTTACGTCCTTTACCCACATGGAATTCCCTTTATTACTGAATAAAGTTGCTTATTTCTTTCATGTTCTTTCTCACAGATCATCATCCAACCATCTGCAGTTTCCAGGTATCTCTGAAGACCGATTTTTGTAGTTTAATAAGACAGTTCGAGTTGAAATAATCCTCTACCTCCTTCGGATCTGAGCCCATACAGACGATCAATATCAGTCTTAGGGTTATGCACGCGGTGTCATGTGAGAAGCTTTCTTGTTTTGACATCCATTCGCTTAATGTTACCTATGATTCAATTAAAGATCTTGGAACTGTACTGCACCACAGTGACAGCCAATATATTTATGGCTGATATTCTGATTTTGTGAATTCAACTCGGTATTTAAAACTAGACGCAAATGCCTGTAGTATTCATTTCTTACTTTCTCCTTCATTTGGGTATAGTGTATTTCATCTCCTTCGATGAATTTTAGGTATTTATGGGCTTCTTCTTTCCGTTCCCTAAAGTTTTTGATAAAATATCGATTTATTATATTGATTGTGTTTCCGTAATTCTCACTTTATTGAATGTTACTTTTGGACATTTATCTAACCCTGAACCCATATTGATGCCATTACTGATGCATTTTACAGTATCGAGGATAGCCTTTAACTCATTGTTATCTATTGCAACGAATGTGGTATAATTCATGTGGAAGAGGTGATTAAACACTTCCTTTTGTACTTTGTATCCATAGGTATTAGTGTTTAGATCGTGCGAAAGTGGGTTAATAGGAGTTAGAACATAAATGAGAACAGGGAATCTATTTGAAAGATTCATCGTCAGATATTCAAACAGTTATATAAGTGATATATATTATAAGTGATAGTACCTTTGGTGTGATTTAGTTATAATGTGGTTTTCCAGTTCCATGCTATATTTAAGGTAATTTATTATCAGTGTGGAGACTTTGTACATTTTCAAAGACTTAAGTCACACTATCAAAGATTTTACGGTAATCTATCCAAGCTGTGCTGAGATTTCTACATTTTTTCTGCAATTTTCTAGGATAACTTTATTTATTTGTAGTTATTCTTTGAAACCATATGAACATCTTCGATATCCCTTCCGTTCCAGAGGAAGAATGTTGTTCTCACCGAGAAAAGAGTAAGTTCAGTTTGTCACGACAGACGTGATCAATTTATATGTAGTGGACTGACATTTTATTGACCTATAATTTTTTTGGATCATCTGTTTAATCCGTTTTTGGCAGGAGATATGTAATACCTTCCGTGATACATTCCGGAATTTCATTGGAGTTATTAATTAGTATTGATAAAGTTTGTGCAGGAGTTTTATTAACTGATGACAGATGATAGAGCGAAAAGTTGTGTACCTCGTCATTTCCTAAGGATTTCTCTTTTTGGGATTTTATTGCCTAACATTATTCTTGTTTATATTTTCCATTCTTGCACATGTTTATCCTTCATTATTTCTTATTCTTGTTTGATTCACTCTGCATTGGAAATATATTCCTTTAGTTTGCTCCAAATATTCTCCAAAAATGTTTGAAATTCTTCAGTAGATGGTGGTTTTTTGACTTCTATGACTGTTTTTCTAATTTCCTTATAAAACCTTTTGAGGTCCTTTTGGAATATCTTATTTTCTCGAGGCCTTGATTAGTGAAATTCCATTTACCGCTTTCATTTTTATATTCCTGCTTGTTCTTCTTGTTTTTCCGCATTGAAAAGTTTGAATGCTTTGAAATCTCATTTAATATTGATAATTCACTTCTGATTTCCACAATGTCACGCTTTGAACTTGGCCTTCCAAATCAACTCTTTTTATCAGTTGTTTAATCTTTTATTTGTCTTAATGTTAAGGTTTTCAGTAGCTGATAAACTTGTTGCATATATGATATTATTTACTTCTGTCATATTTTTGTGGTCTGTAATGTTTGAAATGCAGCGTTATATGTTTGTTGGATTTTGTCATATGAAATCATGGAAGCCAATCTTTTTCTGACAATTGTGTGCGAATTATTTTGCTGATTATTTGAGTGATGTGATCTTTCGCTTCAGTGATTTCAACTCTGATGTTTTTAAGGAAATTTGCTCAATTTCAAATGCCGTTTGATTCATCTTCTTCAGACACAGAATCTGAATCATTTCTTTACGTCGCAGCTAGATTCTTCCGTTTTATTTCCTGTGAGGTCATTATTTAGTACCTCATTTTTTTTAGTTTGCATCTTCTGTCACATAATCTATTTCCAATTTTGCTTCATTTTTCTTTGGATTTTATCTCATTGTACTTTGTGTTTCATCTATTTCTGCATTTGAGTATATTTTATTCCGCATGATCTCAAGTATATTGACAAGTATATTTGGATCGAGATAGGGTCTTATTTTAGCTCCTCCCATATATCTCTATATTTGGTATGTCTGGTTGGTGATGTTCTTCTCTAGATTTTCGAGTGCAGTGAAAAAAAAAGATGCCATGACATGTTTATACACCTCTATTTCGTTCGTTTTCTTTTTATTAATTGATTTGGCATCAAGTCACCAGGTTCAATGTTGGAGTTAATCCACTTTTGGTGACCAGGTGTCACATTGTTAGTGGAAGAGTTTGTTCAATTGACAGATTTTTCTGGTTCCTGGCTCCTCCGGACGTTGTTTCTCCTGTTTTGGTTTGAAAACATTGAGCTTTGTTTTTTAGCGTTTTTATTCTTAACCGCCAAGGGGTAATTTTGTTCAAGATACCACCTGTCAGACGACTGCAGACCAAAGCTAAAGAGATCGTCCTGCCTATGAGAGACGGCTATTTCCCGCCAGACATCACCCCCAATAGTTTTAGGCCACGGGGAGATTTATTTATGCATTTATTATTATTATTCATGTCATGGTTATTATTATTATTATTATTATAGAATTAATTGTTTAATTGCATATAAGGTGTGGCATGCGTCGGTGCCACAGCTGTTGTTGCCTTTGCAGCACGTCTCTCGTCTACATGCCACCGATATTGTCCAAGTGAAAGGCTGAATCCAATACAACTTGGCACCGGTGTTATTGCAAGAGATGCCATAACGAAGATGAACATAATATTGGTATTGTCATATGGACTCAGAATGCGGATTTGTCCTCAGTGCTTACACCCGAAGCCTTTCCCATGATTGGGTATGACCGCAATTATTTTTATTATTCCTTTAAATAACAATAATAGAAATCAATAGATACACAAGAAATAATTAAAATTATAAAATTATCATTAAATATATGAAAAGATTTTTTTTTGTTATTAATATTTGAAAGAAATTGACTATTCTGATCCAGTAGTAAAAGAAGTAAACAAAAGAAAATAGCGTTACGACTCGAAACGTATTTCTACAAATTTAAAAATAAGTCCTCGTCCATGAAAAATAATAATAAACACTCGATGTATACGACGACTATCTTAAAAAATAAACAAATATATATTTTAATAATTAAAATTTATAAAAGCGTAATAATATAACAAAATTATAAAATAATAATAAAAAAAAATACAAGAATAAATGAATAATTAAAATTACCATGATTTCTCTTTTAATATACATCGCATTCTTTGTGTAATGAAAAACACATCAGTTCATTCTGACATCATTGTTCCCTTCTCCTTCCTTCTTCTCATTATTATTATTATTATTATTCACCAGCAGTGTTGCCATTAATATACGCATCATTGTTGCTGCTGTTATTATCTTATTTGTATTGCAATGTTACATCATCTGGTGGAAAGATAAATCGATGATGCAAATCAAATAAGACATTCTTTCTTTCTCGTTTACTCGACTAATTCATTTCCCACTTCTATTCTTTCTCAATTTAAACCCCGATGTTTAGGACAATAATCAGAGCTCAACTCTACAAATTGCGTTTTGTTTTAAAAGCTTTCCAATGATTCTGATTTGTTTTTCTTACTAGCATGGGGTAAATGATGTTGCTACGTAATCTCAGGTAAACAATATCGCGCTTAGACAAAACTATTTAGATTTTGTTGTCCAACAGTTTCATATTGCCTGAGAATTGCGATGCAGCAGGCACTGAAAAATACGTACATGCTATTGCATTTCAAAATATGTAAATATGTCAAAAAATATATGGCAACATAATAGTAACTGGCACAGTCATCTTTTCACATCTGTGTTAATTGTTTTTATTGTTTCATATAAAAGGACAGTAATCATCAATTATAAGAAGACATAATGTATGGTCTTTACGCAGAGGGACAACACAAGAGATACGATTTGTGGACGTCAGAATCAAGCTTGGACAGAAATTTAACGATTTGAATGTGATGTAACAGAGGACGGAAAACGAGACACTGAAAACGGAAGCCGCATTTGAATAGTGGAAGATGTGTTCAAGAAGTTAAACATTATATTAAGAAACAGGAAAAATAGTTCTAAGGAATGACAAGCAGTAACATTTACTTTGGAACAGAGAAGAGTGCTGAGATGCTACGTCATATTAATCCTCCTACATGACAGTGAAGTTTGGGAAATTTTCTCACAGATTTCCTCACAAAAGAGATACGGTTGTAGAGAAGCTTGCTGTGAATGCACAGAACATATGCTTAGTAATGAAGTTTTAAGGAAATTGAAACAAAAACGACACATACTTAAAATCAAAGCTAAATTTTCTGAGAGTCGTAATGCGGAAATATGTCTTGAATAATTTGACACACACTGGGAATATCGAAGAGAAAAATGGGTAGATAATAATAGCGAGTAACATCCGTAACCAGCCTGCCCAAATGAGTGGCAGGATAAGAACTCCGTGTGATTTTAATGGGACAAAAATACACAAAAAGAAATAACATTTTTTGATTATACACACATTCGTCTTCTATCTATCGTGTACCTTCAGATTGTTGACGATCATGGCTCACCACAACTTCTTTGTAGCTCTTAATAACTTTCGTCTTTTTAATATACCTGCCAAACTCTGCTCCGCCATCCCTTCGCTCAATCGCGGTTGTGCATTGTTTTCCTCTGGAACTCTTACCTTTAAAATCTGTCCTGTGAGTATCACATTTTTTAAGCCATCTTTCCTCATTACCTGAACCAATTTTCAACTGTCTGTTCTTGATGCTATGCATGTCAATGTCTTGTCATTCTCTCTAGAACTAAGTCGTTGTTTAAATGTTCGGTTCTTGGTATTCTCAGCATCTTTCTGTAGAACAACATTTCTGTTGCTTCAAGTTTCTTCCGTATCTGTGAAGTGATTGCCCAGGATTCACTTCCAAATATTGTCGTATACAGACTGATACTAGATAAAAATTCAGTACTACTTTTCCTGTTTCTAAGAAAGATTTTTTCTGTTTCTTAATACTTTACTAATGTTTTGGAAGTCATCTTCCGTTATCCAAATGCGTCTTCGGATTTCCGTATCGCCCTTTCCGTCCTCTGTCACACTGGTGCAACAATTTACCCTTCCCAGGTAAATTGTTGCACCTGTTTGATTTCGGTATCTCCAAACTGTAATTTACAAGTTAGGTTGTTTCTTTTGCTAACAGCTATGCATTCAATCGTCTTACAATTGATGCTTAGTCCTTTCTTCTCGCTTTCCTTCTCTATCTTCTGTAGGATTTCTTGTAGTTTCATTTTTGTGTCTGCTATCAACACAGTATCATTTGCATATCCTATGGTTTTAAGATTGTGGTCGCCAATCATGAATCCTGGTAGGATTTCTAATTCTCTCAGAATGACCTCCTCGCTGTGTACGTTGAAAAGGATCTGGTGAGAAGATGCATCCTTGTGTTACACCTTTTTATTCTTTCTATATTTACTTAACTCATTTCCTGTCCGTATGCAGGCGGTTGGTTGCCATTATACGTTCTGGATTAGTCCAATATCTTTCCCGCATATGTTATGGTTACCTAGCAGTACCAGCAGATCTTCTTGACGTACTTTATCAAATGATTTTTCATGATCTATAAAAGATAAGTATACATTCTTTGTATTTTTTCTGATATCATTCAAAAAATCACTACAGAGTTCCTTGTCGTTAAAGAACCCGCATTGTTCTTGTTTTATATCCGGTTTGATTCTGCAGCTCGATCTATTACTCAAGAATCGAATGTTACAAGCCTTTTTAGATGAATTGTCCGATGGAGTTCACAATCGTCTTCACCTGGATTCTTAGGTATTGCTATGAAAAAGATCTACTTAGGTCTTCCGGTATATTACCACTGTTGTATATTTATTATGTCTGTTATCTTGTCAATGAGTAAATCGTTTAAGGTTGCGAGCATCTCTATTAAGATTGCGTATTGTACAGCCTGTTTGACGTTGAGAGATTGTTGAAACGATATACATTTAATAATAATAATAATAATAATAATGATAATGATCAGAATCGCATAAGTGATGATAAATCAATACAAGATACTCTGATGTAATTAATAATAAATAAAAGTGGTGATTTAAATGTTACAAACCAAGTCTCTATAATAACTATAAAATATCTAATAATGGACTTATAATTACTTCTCTTCAATAGTCGTTAAATAATTAAAAATAACCGTTCCTGTCTAATCAATAGTCGTTAGAGTAAAACTATGGACTGTTAATGACTGACCGTTCTAGTCATAAAATCCCAATAATGAACATATATATACATCTCTAAAATCATATATATATATATATATATATATATATATATATGTGTGTGTGTGTGTGTGTGTGTGTGTGTGTGTGTGTATTTTGTGTGTATATATATATATATATATGTGTGTGTGTGTGTGTGTGTGAAATAAAGAGAAAAGAACAGATAGTTGAAAATCTACCGTTCTGTAGTATTTACTTTTTAAAAAAATCGTAGAGCAAAATATAATTTAATAATATTTTTATTCGAAAAATATATACATTGCTACACAAAAGGTACCATCCTTCAAAAGTGAAAATTGTTCCAATTCATCAGGCGATGTAACTTATGATAAAAAAGATTTACTGTTCAAAACAGAAAAAATGCGTTAGTTTATTTCCGATTTATAAAAGGAGGGGATAATTTTCAAAGTTTTATGGGTATGTCTATACTAACCAATCAAAAAACAGGTAATTTCTGAACCAGAAAAATGAGAAATATAGACAGAATTTTAGAGGTAGATGTTTTATTTAATCCTGTCTGGTTGAATTGACATTTATTTTATTCTATTTCCTAACATCCGGTTATGTATCCAACGCTCTCATTCCAGTGAGATATATGTTCTCTTCTAACAGCATCTTCTGAGCAATTGGCTTGTGAACCGATTACCAAGTGGATGCTTCCTCATTCACTACAATCTTAAGCTGTTCAAGTCCACGGTTAGCCGTTATCTTCACATATCTTCAGAAAATGCGTTCCTTGGCCCTTAAACGCTAACTCTCTACTTCGTGTGGCTTTTGAGCCTTATACAGGACAAACATCATTATAATAGAAGTGCTGATTATAGACACTTTTAAGATTTTTCTAATATGTTGAATTTGGGAGATTTTTTATTGACACAGATTTAATTTGCGGGTGGCTTATGATTGTTTTTATATTTCGGGAACAAATTATGGCAAACATGATTAATGGTGAAAATGATGACATTAACAAATTCTTTAAATATATATATATTTAGATATGTCTATGTCTCCCCTATGTTTTCCCTTTCTATATATAAATTCGAATCTCTCAAGTTAATTAGCATCAAAACTGATATTTTTCACTATTAAATACGGATTTATGTACGTCATCAACCTCAACTGGATATTTAATGCCGACAAAATTTTTAGGTCAGGTTCATATGAATAGAATATAAAATCTTTTGAAGAATTCAAATTGTAGATCATATTTCAGTGATGTATTTTTGGTTTGGTTCATTTTATTTTATGACATATCAATCTGAATGAGTTATTTAATGCCGCAAGATTTTTAGGATAGATTCGTATGAACAGAATATGTATTCTTTGTAAGAAATCAGTTTGTAGATCACCTTTCATTGATGTATTTTTGGATTGTTTTTTTAAGGAATATCAATCTCAACAGGTTATTTAATGCCGGAGCTATTTTTAGAACAGGTTCGTTTGAATAGAATATATATGAACATATTTTTGTTAACACTCATATATATTGCTGGTAATATTATTTTCCTCAATTCTGGTATTCTTACTATAAAAACTTATTTTTACACTTTCATAGTGTTTTCACCCCAGTTTGGGTGTTAACTATTTGTCCATAGTTGGGACCCTAACAGGTGCTACCACCCCGGATCAGGGTAAACCTTGAAACAACAACATTTAAGAGGTTGTTCCACTCTTTTCAAAGACCTCGCGATCAGAAGCCTTGCTGCCGGATGCAATTTATCGTCATAACCAGGACGAGCTTATTTGTGGATGTATTTGTGTTATTTATGTAACATCTCAATTGTACGGGGTCTGATCAACAAGCATCTGATTTTTGCTATGGTAAAAATTGGCATAGATTCAAGCAAGCATACTATCTCATAACATTCTTGATCATGTCCATTCTTTTTAGCATTTCATGAAAGGAAAGTGTTTATGTGGTGTTTTCACAGAGTAGAGAAAGTTCAATAGCGAATAACAGAAGACGAACTGCCGGTCTATGCCTATGACCTTGAAACCAAGGCTTAGTCTTTGCAGTTGAAGGCCCAAAACTCTACGAGACTGAAGAAAGCGGGTATGAGTCGAAACAAAGTAAAAACATTGTTGACAGTTTTCTTCGACTATAAGGTCTTTGTCCAGTATTTGGCCAAGGACAATATTCCTCAGACCCGACAACTAACATATTCCCAGATCCTGTCTGTGTAACCTTTTCCTGTTTTCAAAACTCAAATCCCGCTTGAAAGGAAAACATTTTCAAGACGTCGATGAAATTCTAGCGGCAAATGCAACAAGACAGCTGCTCGCTCTCCACAAAAATGGAGACAACACTAGATAAAGTGTGTGACTTCAGAAGGAGACTACTGCGAATGCCGGACTGATATATGTGTTATTTTAATATTTTTACTTTTATAGCAACAGTCTCGTTACATTGTATCAGACCTCGTAAACACACACACACGCTATGTTTATATATATATATATATATATATATATATATATATATATATATATATATATATATATATATATACATACATTAAGAATTGGACAAAGTCCGACAATTTATTAAATACATTTTTATGTTTAACATTCTTTTATAGATACAAGTATTTAAGTAAATGCTCTGTTTATAATAAACAGTATTAAATAACATTTACCGGCCTGAATGTCCGAGAAATGTTTTTAATAAATTGTCGGACTTTGTCCAATTCTTAATGTATGACGTCATTTGTTTACATTTGATACGCCTTGAGCAGTTATGAATGTACGAGATTCGACCTTGCCTACCGAACGCTCCTTTGTGGCCGAGTCGGTTAAGGCACGTCAGCGTAAATGACGGTTCCGTATAGGATGCAGGTTCGAATCCTGTCAAAGGACGAATATTTTCTATGAAAATTTCTCGGACATTCAGGCCAGTAAATGTTATTTAATACTGTTTATTATAACCAGAGCATTTACTTAAATACTTGTATCTATAAAAAGAATGTTAACCATAAAAATGTCTTTAATATATATATATGTAGTATGGTATCTAGGAAAGATACGCAATTGTATTTTTCCATTTCGCATGTAAATTCAATGGTATGTTTGACTTTGTTTAGTTTATCTAGAAGGCGACGTAAATCAGTATGATGAGGATACATTAACAGAACATCATTAATATATCGAAAGTATGTTGATTGATTGAGTAATAATTTTGGAATGAACCAGATTCAAGAAATTCTAAAAAGATACATGCCATCGCTCCACTAAGAGGCGATCTCATTGGTAATCCAAATTTTTGTTTTTAAAAATCATTTTTTTTAAAAAAAATGATAGGTGACTGTGTACTTTCTAACTGTCGACATTTCTACGATTCGCTATAAACGACTCATTAAATTGTCGAAGATTTCTAATTATTATAAAATCCTTTTCTTGAATGCACAAACCTTATCAATATTTATAAATGTCTGAAACAGTGCAGAGTAATGGATAACGGCTCAGCATGAGAAAGCGGTGAGCGGGGTTCGAATATCAGTCGGATTCGTTACATTTACTTACACGCAAATATTCTTTGGAAAGATATGATTCCAGCTCTTCTCCCCCACTAGCTATCGGTTGCTTAGCAAGACAAACCGGGTTCTATAGTCTTAGTTGCCAACAGCAGAAAGAAATGGAAACCTACTGCAAGAAAATATTCTTCCTTGTCAGCCATGAATTGTAAGTGGCTTGACCCCCGCCTACAAGCGTATATTACGTAATATCACTTTAACTGATTGAGGTCTTAAATATATACATTTGTGCAGTCTGTTCTCAAAATCTAATAAGCAAATAAATGTACAAATAACATGCGTATAGATGCTTGCTATTTATTACGACCTAGAATAAGCTCTTGCTGATTTTTCATGAAAAATAATGTTTTATTTAAAAAATTAGTAAGAAATATGTCACTGAAATTACTGTCCATCGCTAGCTATTAATTTTCCGCATCTTTCCGACAGCATTTGAATTCCACGTCAGAAAAACGATACGTCTTTTGTGGATAACCCCGATTCGACCTATTTTGTTTTTGTTTTTTTAACATCTTCATAAAAATGAAAGCGGTGCTCAGCGAGACCATGTGCCATCGATCGGAGCAAATGATAATTAGAGGGTGAGTAGGACTTCACATTTAACGTTTCCATGTAGGTTTTCACCCGTTTTGAAACACGTGGATTAACGTTATTATGTTGTAAAATCACATTGTCTTATCTCCGCTCGTACAGCAAGTGTATTTTTTTCAATGCACGCCTCAAACGCATCAATTATTTTCGATAGCGATCTCCCGTGATGGTTTCGGTTCGGTTTGAGCAGCTCATAACAAATAACACCCAGCTGATCCTACCAGATGTAGAACAGAACCTTCAAATCATGAACATTTGGCTTTGCCGCCGATGTTTCACCTGTCCGTTTTGCCTTCACTGTTTCCTGTGAGTGTTAAATTCTCCAAGCCATCTTTCTTTATTATGTGGCCTAGAGATTTCAACAGTCTCTTTCTGATTTTAAGTAGAAGTGTCATTTCCTTAAAACTCCGTCGGTACCCACATTTTTAGTCCATACTACTGTCAGCATAGCTGAATTTTGATCTGAAATTCATTCATTATGCCTCTTAATTTCTCAGGTAACATAGGGCCGCAACAACACCTCTACAAAGGACGTAGTTCCGGGTGATACTCTTCAGCTCGGCCTATGTTGTACCGGTTGCCTTCCCGGGTGATTTTCACTTCCTCGATCATGTCGTTGTTTGAAGATATCCTTGAGGGTTCTGTAACGAGCTAGTTTTTAAGTGAGTATGATATTATCCTACTGCACAACCCCAACCTTGAGGACCAGGGTGTCTCTTTCGTCTGGCTCTCACCCCACAAACATGTTAAACTAGATTGAACCTGCTAAGGGCCGAAGCCCCCGCCCACAGAGCTCTGGGGGATTTTTGAAGCACGTAAGCCGTCCTAACATGTCAGGGCACATATTATCAAGACGGACAAGACAGGGATTACAGTCGGTTATTTTACATCTTTCCACGTGTATCATTTAAAGAAATAGTTTGTTGGCTTTACTCTATCAGAACAATTTCCAGGGATAAGGTTACTTCAAAGTTTTGATTCTACTCATATAGCAGATATATAACATTGTGTTAAGGTTAGGGCTGTTTTCCTCTTGTCCATTTTAAATATATGTTTTTAATCCTTTAATTAAGTTTTTCTTATCTTATGTGACAGCGAAAGCAGTCGGTTAATTTATATCTATTCACGTATACCATTTAAAGTAACGGCCTGCAAAATGTGTTGGCATTTCGTAATCAGGGAAATTTTCAGGGATACCGTTAGTCCAAAATTTTCATTATACTCATATAGTAGACACGTGACATTGTGTGAAATAGCTTGTAGTTTGTGCAACTTTTAAAATGAGAATAGATATTAGGAATGACATTTTTACAATTTTCTCCAAAGGTACACTCTTCACAATGGTACAGTTAGCAAGACAAGAAAACCAAACTGAACAGTAACTATTGAAATATAACGAGAAGAATTTTTAAAAAAAATGAATATCTCCACTTGAATCTGCTGCGACTGTTTTTTTTTTTTTCGTTCAAAAATTCAAATAAAATTCTTTTAGGATTGATTGCTAGGGTCACACGGACTTCAGACTCGATTGATTCAGACAAAATTCAGTCATGTTTTAATCAACACAACAAACTTCAACTTTACCTCATCCAGGTAACAAAACTTCCCCTATTTTCCCCTATTATCTTTTATTTAACTCATGCCTTGTTTCACATATGTGCTTTTGGCTTTCGTTTAGGTAATCGAATTATTTTTTTGTTTTTCCAGACTTTGGGCTCTGAAGAAGAGTTAGTTTTTATTCCCTTACATGACGATGCTAAAATTTTGTGCATACCCGGGTTTAGAAATTCAGAGTTAACTTTCTAGTAGACTGGTTACCAACCAACGCTGAAGAATCCAGTTTGCTCTACAATTTAACGCATAGCTGGGATTTCTTACAAATTAGGCGGCAATGAAAATATATCGAAATGAAGATTACAAGTATAATACGAATAGGTAACGATTGACGATATGAAGAGATTTAGATTGAAGCGTTCAGAGAATCATTCACGAGATGGAGTCTATTCCACAACTGGATTTGATCGTTTCTTTCTGACATAAACCACACGCCACTGATTTTAGATATACCCGAAATCTTCTTAATACCCGCTTAAAATTATGAGTTTCATAGAATAGACGAAATATTGCTGAGTCAAAATCACAAATATCAACTAACACTAACACTATATATATATATATATATATATATATATATATATATATATATATATATATATATATATATATGCTATTTCTACACCTGGTAGAATAGGAATAGACCGTATGAAACTGTTTTATTCGGGCAAGAAGTTGTGGTAACGCAGAAGTACGACTTCCCGATAAAAATTTGGAATGTTGATGATGCTTAAAAAAGCTTGAGAAAATGTAAAAAACAATTTTACATATATATATATATATATATATATATATATATATATATATATTTAGATGTGTTAATCGGACATTTTACCCTCTCTTTTATGCACTATGAATGGTAACTGTTCCTTGTTATTTCCTAAAATTTTGGTCAGTAGATTAATCTTTGTTAGTTCTGAGGAATGTTTCAAAGAATATACTAATCTCAAAAGTAAACATTATCAAACATACGCGTATCATTTCAGTTTTACTATTGTCTGTATGGCGGCTGGGGCTGTAGAAGACGCTGGCTATACGTCTATTGAGGGGTAAGACTCCACAGTGAGTGGTCCAGATTATTATGATTAACAACATGAGGCATCAAGAAAATTAGAAATCGAAAGATTGGAAGTTTTGAGGTGCGTGGAACCATTTATTTATTGCTTTTGTTCCAAAGTCAGCTCATCTCTGCCCTGCCTTGGACGTAGTTGCACCTGTTAGGATCCCAGATATGGGCAAATAGTGAACCCCAAAACAAAATTTAAAACACGAAGAAAGTATAAAATACCAGCAATATATCTTCACAAAAATACCCACAATGCATTTTTGTAGTGAAATTACCAACAATACATTTTAATAGTAAGATTACAAACATTTTCATTGGTAACATTACCAACAATATATTTAATAGTAAAATTATCATCAGTACATTTTTTATATTAAAATGACTAACAGCACATAGCAATGATCAGCAATGCATTTTTAAAGTAAAATGACTAACAACATATTTAATAGTAAAATGACCAACAATGCATTTTCATAGTAAAATTGCCAACAATATATATTTTATACTATTTGTATTATTCGGAGTATTGTCCTCATCTTTGTCGCCATATTTATTACAACGTTTCGGCCGTTGCACACTCCGGTCTTCTTTAGGGGTTTGGAATGTCGAACTGAACCCTTTATTTCGCTCACTGGGGTAGACTGTTCTAGTTCCACGTGCCGTGTTTAATGGATGCCAGGTATCAGTTATCTCCTGACGTCCCAACCACCTGAAGAAGGCCGGAGCGTCAAAAGGCCGAAACGTTGTAATAATTATGGCGACAAAGATGAGGACAATAGTCCAAATAATGTAAATAGTGTACATAATACCTCATCTCAGAAATATAGACATATATATTTTTATAGTAAAATGATGGATGGTACATTTCATAGTAAAATTGAAGATATTGTATGCATTGTCAAACAATAAAAATAAATAAAAAACAATTTGCTATGAATAATTTCATTTCTTTTCAGGAGAAACAATTTGATTTTTTAAGATTATTTGTTTAAAGAATGTAGCTAAGAAATTAGTATTTAATCATGAAATAATGTCATTGAATTGAATTAATTATAAAGTTTGAGTTTTCATATTTATGTTTCAGCATTATATAACACATGCGGGTCGATATGTCGTTAAAGAAAAACCCAAAGCAAACTATTGTGTATGCGGGGGGGGGGTTGTATGTAAGCCTGAATTCTTGCGTGTACCTCCGTGTATGTCATCGTACCTATTTCTTTAAAGCTTGTGACGAGGTGTTTGTTTTTTAGCGGGTTCGGGCCTGGGTGCGAGCGTCTTAGTGCAATCTCGTCCGTGCACGCAATCATCAAATTCACATTTAGAGTAGAGGGGAAAAAAACAAACAAAACGAGACCACCAATAAAAGGCATCTCCATGATCGACTTTCATTTCTCTCTCAGCTGGGAGTCGAAGCAGAGCGAACACGATTACAGAACAATTTAGTACAAAACAGAGCGCAGTGTGTTGCAAGTATTATAGACAGAATCGCAAAACAATGCTGACTACAAACAACTCGTCACGGTAAACTGCATTATGACCATTGTCTAAGTTGCCTTTAATAAATTCAAACGTGAGAAGGCGAGGGATAACCCCGACGTATCACGATTTTCTGGTAGCTGAGAATAAAGCATTATTTATGATCTGTGTCATATTCAGAAATAATTTTGAACTCCGAATAACATGCCAAAGCAAATACCAACATTTTAAAAAGTGTTTAACAGAAAGGAAAATGGAATATCAAAATGGAAAGACGAATTTGAATTAGAGAAAAGTGCCTTCTAAAAGCTAAGCAATATATTAAGAAACAGGAAGGTTTTCTCAGAAACAAAGAAAACAGTGTTGAACTCCTATATAATACCAATATTCCTAGGGGAACCTCGAGGTGGTGTAATGGTTAGCAAGTTTGTCTCGCTAGAATATTTATGACTGAATACTGAGATCGATCCTCATCAAGTGCCCCATACTTACGGCCTTGTGCCACATCTAAGCTACGCTTGGAAACTCACTAGTACCAATATTCCTATATGATTGTGAATAATGGAAAATTTTTACAAAAATGAAGGAGAAATAAAAAAATGAGGTTCTACAAAAGGATGTTAAGAATCCCATGGATTCTAAATGTGATTAACGAAGAATTGTTAACGAAAATGAAAACAAATAGGCGACTTATACTTAGAATCAGATAGATACAGTTGAAATGTCTAATAGACGTAATGAGAAAAGAGGGTTTGTAGAATTTGACACTCAGACAACCTAGTGTAGGCAAAAGGGAAACAGCAAATAAACTGCCTAACTAGCTAATGGGAAGAGATGACAGAACATGGAGTTGGAGAGATCGGGAAAAGAAAAGAGCAATGAATTTGTGGAGAGCAATGATGGTCCACGTCTAAAGGGACATTGCAAAACGGAGACAGCGAGCAAATAATGCTCCAAGATGATTAGATAATAGTGAGTGTCAGTGATTCTCATCGTAGTTTAACTGAGTTCAGTGTAATCACAGACAGATAGACAGATATCTTTTACTTAAGCCATGTCCTATCTGGATCTAGAGGATCATGGCCCTCTACAGGTTTCTTTTATTTTTTTTCATCTGCGAATTGCCATAAAGAAAGATAGTAGAATGATTTCATGTTTCTTTCTCCATGCGTTTGAATTCAGGGTCCTCCTCCTCCTAATATAAACATTTTTAATACCCTGTCTCTTCAGAACATAATCAATCGTGGCTCTCCACGGATTATATTTCTTTATTAACTGTGTATTAACCTGACTTCTTGGAAAAATACTAGAGTGGTTTTCCTGTTGCTTTCTCCATAGTTTTGAATTCAGAGTTCTTCTATGATAAACATTTTTAATGCTGTACCCCTTGAGGACACAGACGATCATGGCTCTCCACAGATTGTTTTTTTTTGTTATCTGAGAATTGGCAGGACTTGTTGAGAAATATAGTGGAATTGATTCCTGTTGCTTTCGCTATGGTTTTGAATTCAGAGTTGTTGCTCTCCTAAAATAATCATTTTTAATTCTGTACCCCTTCAGGACAGAGACGATCATCTCTGTCCACAGACTGCTTTTCTGCATTATTTTTAAATTGCCAGAACTTCTTGGGGAAGATAGTAGAGTGGTTACCTGTTGCTTTAGCCATTGGCTGGAGCAGTCCTTCACCTAATAGAAACATTTTTATTACACTGACTCTTCAAGACAGATGACCATAGCCTTTTACAGATTTATTTTCATTATTATCTGTAAATTGCCACGCTTCCTTCGGAAATATAGTGGTTTGTTTTCCCGTTGAATTCCGGGCGGTTTTGTAATTCAGAGTTTTCGTTCTCTTAGTTGCCAACCAGGGATAGCGAATCAACTCTACCCTGGTTTCCTAGCTAACATTGAGCATCCATGAAATTTAGCAAATACGTTGGATGTGGTTTGGTGGTTGTGTGAGCTGGCTCATGACGTCAAACTGTCCGCTCATTCCCAATGTAACGTTGAAATGTGTTGTCGTTGAAAAATTCTTCACTGGTCAAATAACATCAGAATACGTTTTTCTTTACTTAACAGAATGTATAGAAGTTACTAGTCACTAATTTAGACCATGTATGCTACTTCTCATATCTTCATGGAATTTATTAGTCATTTTCTGATATTGTAGCGTTACAAGGTAATATATTTTCAACGGGGGCGAGGTAGAAATATTTTTAACAACCTCTAAGTAACGTAGCAGAAACGTAGTAGTAATGTATTTTGAGAGCTGATCTTTGACCCTGAACTGGGGGGAGAATAGCTCGATTCATACCTTTCCCAAGATTATTAATGAGAAACTAGGGCCAAACACTGTGAAAGTGTAAAATTAGCTTTTATTGCTAGCAATACATTTTTGCGAAAAAAATATTACCAGGAATACACTTGTGAAGGAAAAAAATATTACCAGCAATACATTTTTTTAAATAATTATTACCAGCAATAAATTATTATCAGCAATAATTTTTTTTAAAGAAAATAAATATTTACCTTATTACCAGCAATACACTTTTAGAGTAAAAAAATATTACCAGCAATAAAAATCCTGTCGGCATTAAATAACCCATTGAGGTTGATATGCCGTAAAACAAAACAAACCAAACCAAGCAACAACATTAACTGGAATTTGAACTCGGCTGGCCGATCCTAATTAATGCGCCAGTGACCGCTAGAATACGTGCACATCCAAGGATAATAATAAAATCCTTGAAATAATTTTTAAAATTTCAATCTTATGCCTACCCGGGTAAAAACAAATTGAGATTTTTTGAGGATCTCATCAATTCAGAGATCATCTCTGAATTGATAAGATCCACCAAAAAATCTGGATCGAAATGACAATTTTCCGAAAGAGGTAGGTTTGGATTTTTAATTTATGTATATTAGATGCTCTGTTATAATAAATACATTGAGCTCTTTTTGTGGATCAGCCTTAATATTTCATATTTTACGCTATTTGCGATTGTCTGGTGATCGCAAATAGCGTGAAACCTAGGGTCACAAACTCACATCAATCCACCTATATATATATATATATATATATATATATATATATATATATATATATATGCACAACCATTTTACAGTCGAAGAGGCTAGATGTCAGCGTAATTTGATCATATCTACCCTTTTCAACTATACAATGATGAGATTTGCCGTAATGCACTTAAACTGAGCAAAGTTCAGGTACCAAAGAGGAAAGCTCATCGAACCAATTATTCCCACAGACTGTAGGCGATCATGGCTCTCCACAAGTTTCTGTCCTTTCTAGCTCTCAATAAATTTTGTTTTTTGCTGTTTCTCATAAACACTGTTCCCCCATCCATTTACAAGTATATTATGCATTGTTTTCCAAAGTCCCTCTTGCCTTTCCTCTGTCCTGTGAGTATTAGATATTCCACGCCTTCCTTCCTCAATATATACCCCAGAAATTCCGACTATCTCTGCCTGATATTAAGTATAAGTTTCCTTTTCGTTTCCATTTTCTCGAAAACCTCGTTGTTGATCACATGTTCAATACATGGTACTCTCAGTATCCTTCTGTAAAACCATATTTATATTACTTCAAGTTTCTTTTTCATCTTTGAGGAGATAGTCCCCCATTCGCTACCCTATAGGAGGACAGATATCACCTAACAGTTCAGTACCCTTTTCTTTCTTTCTTACGAAACTCTTTTGTCTCTGCTTAGCTATCGGAAATGCATCTTTGGCTGTCTAATGACTTTGAATTGTAGTGTCGAATTTTCTGTCCTCTGCAAGAAAACATACACGGTATTTAATATTTGTTCATTTGTTGTATTTTCGTATCTCTGATTTGTAATTTACATCTTGGTGCCGACATTTTGCTAACAATCATACATTCTATCTTTTTGTAGTTTATGTTTATGTTTCTTGTCGCTTTCCTTCACTATCTTTTGTAGGTACCTTTGTAGTAATCTTTCCGTGTCTGCCATCAACTCTGTATGGCCTACATATCTTATGTTGTTAAGACTGTTGCCACTAATCAAGCACCATGGTATGACTTCTAATTCTCTCAGAATGGCCTCGCTGTATAGGATGAATAAGTCCGGCGAGAAGATGCATCCTTGTCTTACCCCCCACTTCTATTTTTGTATATTTACTGAATTCATTTTATATCCGCATTGCTGCCAGTATAGTTTCTTGATTATTCTAATATCCTTCCTAAATATGTCAAGATTGCTGATCAGTTTTAACAATCTTTGTGGCGCAATTTAGCGAATGTTTTTGCTTAATCTATAAAAGGGAGGTACCCGCCATTTTGAATTTGAATTGCACTTTCTGATAATATGATGGTCATAAATATCGCGTTCTTTTTCCCCTTGACGAACCCGCGCTGTCCTTGCCCCTTTTGCGGTCAGATTCCGCTGCGCGCTCTATTCATCAGAATTCGAATGATGAGTTTTCTTATACGAATCATTTGGCGGAAAATTTACATGCAGTATTTATTAAAGTTAACGATTTTATTTCTTTAGAGTATATGGATGTGGTTGCATATTGTTGTATCATTCCTACGGGCGATAATGGGTATGTCCCCATTCACATAAATACAGTAGTAAATATTGCATGTTGGTCTACAGATTCGTCTCCAGCTGTGCTAGTTCAATTCCCTGCAGCGGGATAGAGAGGATCTCCAGACGAGGCTTTTTCGAAGGCTAGATTCTCGAGAAACAGCTACCTGTCACCATTTTAGACGGGGTATACGGGGAAGTTTTGGCCAAGCATACGGGCTCGGATACCTCACATAAAATTAGGCCTTGTGCCACATCCGAAAGTGTGGGGCGATTGGTAGATATCCTGCAGTTGGACATTCGTCACCAGCTGTGCTGGTCAAAATCTCTGTCGCCGGGCAGAGAGGATACCCAAACGAGGCTATTTCGTCTCGGGAAATAGCTATCCGACACCGTTTTAGATGAGGTTTACGGGGAAGTTTGGGCCGGGTCTATGGGCTCGGATATCCCACATTAAACTCAGCCTTGTGCCACATCTGACCGTGTGGACTTTTGGTAGATTCCCTGCATTTGGAGATTTATTGTCGAATTCACTACAGTTGACTTCTTTTTCTACGCGCAGCTGGCGAATCTTATATGTGTATCCCTAGGTTACAACACATATTTATATGGTGTATCAAAAATGAAATTATACGCACACAAAAGCAGAATGTCTTTTTTTTTAAATTTGTTATTTTATGAGGAAGAATGCCCTTTATCGAAGATATGGCGTTTGCAGATATTAACAGTGATTTTGAGTTTTAAAATTGGAATAAAGAAGAAAAATAAAGGAGGAATGTCACTTAAAAGAAAAATAAACTAGTAAAACAGAAATTAAATCAAATAAAAAAAGAGAAAGAAAAAGGAGAAACGTTTTATAAAAACAAAACAAAAAAATGAAAGCTATTTACGTACAAATTTGAAAAAAATGAAAATTGGATTTGGAATTTACGAAAACGAAGTGGAAACATGATGAGTAAAATACTTAAAAAATAAAAGTTGAGGAAAATTAAAAAAAGCGTGAAGAAACAAAATGGCGTATTAATGAAAATGAAGAAACAAAATAGCGTAGCAAGGAAGGTGTAAAGATACAAAATGGCGTAATATGGAAAGAGTGAAGAAACATAATGGCTTACAAATGGAGAAAGAGCATTAGAAAATTGGATAGAAAAAGAGTTTATATATTATAATATCAACATGAAGAAAGAGAGAAAAGCAAACTGAAATGAATGAAAGGAAGTAAGAAAGACATTGTAAAAAGAAACAGAGAAAAGAAGAAAGATATAAAGAAAAGAAAGAACAATAAGAACGCAAAAGAAATGAAATCTAAACTAATGAAAGTAAAAAAGGAAAAGTGTAAATAAAAATGAAAGAAAGAGAAAAAAGGAAAGGAAACTGAAAAGAAAGGAAGTATGAAGAAAAAGAAATCGTAAAAAAGGAGAAATATGGTAAAAGAAGAGTGATTCAACAAATGCAAAAGAAAAACTGAAAATAATTAAAGTAAAAAGTAATATATAAATAAGAAAGAAAGAGAAAATGAAAGAGAACAAGAGAAATAAATAAATATGAATGAAAGAATGAAAGAAGGAAGAGAGAACGAATTAAACAAAAAACAAAACGAAAGAACAAGAATGAAAGACGAGTGAAATTTAAGAAAGAAAGAAAGAAAGAAATGAGAATGAAACAGGGAAAATATTGGAAAGAAGAAGAAGAAGAAGAAGAAGAAGAAGAAGAAGAAGAAGAAGAACTAATTCGTACTGTTTAAAAAGTAAGAAATTAAATAGAATATAAATTTGCCAAAAACCAGAAGGATTAAAAGGAAGAAACTATTTAGCAAGGCAAAAGTGACTAAACAGATAGAGAGAATTAGATAGTGAGAGGAAGAGAGATAAAGAAAAAGAGAAAGATGGAAAGAAATCGATTAAAATAAAGACTGTGAAAATAGAGAAAGAAATAAAAGAAAAAAAAAAGGAAACATCAAAGATTAAAACATTAAAGGAAAGACTAACAGAGTGACAAGCATAAAAAATGAAGATTTTAACAGAAAAGCTTCAAGTAAAATACAAACAACTCCCAATGAAACAATTAAACCCGATACAATCAAAAGGCGAATAAAAATTCAGAAAAGCAAGAAAATGTTTAGTAAATCGAATAATTGATTGTTTTCTTTCGAAGTTAATTATATTAGCACACGGTGGAGGACAGATGGACTGACAAGACCTCTCCTCACATCCATTACTCTCATGGATCCTAAGCAAGCATTCTTCGATCACTTGACGAGCAGATTGTGCACACGTGACTTCCAGCATTGAACGTCATTATCTCAGGCCTAATTAAGTTATTTACACGTTCATGTATAAGTGCGTGCCGACATGGCCATTACACGCGCATCGACACATTCAAGCCGAGACGCAAGTGGATTTGACATTATATACATATATTGATTCACACACATAAACAACCCTTATATATATATATATATATATATGAGTGATAGAATTTTGAAGAAACAGAATAATCAATATAGTAATTCATCGAGTCTAGAAGAATCCCCAACAGAATTCAGAAAGCACTAGACGGCCGTTTCGTTCTATTTGGGATTCATGCGTATCCACTACCAAGAATCGAACCTGGAAGTCTTCTAGACTCGATGGATTACTGTATTGATTATTCTAATTCCACAGAATTCTCTGAAGTGTATATCCTTGGTTGAGCCGGCTAATGCTCTAAAGGAAAGGAAAGATGTTGCCCCTGGGGCACAAACCATTAGGTCAAGAATGAGTAACACCAAGGAAGTTGTGAGTAGCGGCGCTATATCGAATGTATTCAGTTTTTTCTTCGTCACTGAGGCCCGTTGGTACAGTTGGTATGATGCTTGCATTGTAGCGAAACGGTTCGGGTTCGTTTCTTGATAGTGGATGTGCATTGCTGATGAGTCCCCAATATGATGAAACGGCCGTCCATTGCTTTTTGCATTCTGATGAGGATTCTTCTAGACTCGATGAATTTATATATATATATATATATATATATATATGTGTGTGTGTGTGTGTGCGTGCGTGTGTGTGTGCGTGCGTGTGTGTGTGTGTGTATATATATATGTATATATATATATGATAAATATACAGTTTAAAGCTAAGCGATATTTATGGTTTAAAGTGACCAATATCACGGATAGAGCGTATGTAAATATAAAAGAGGACACTCAGGTCAACACGAAGCGGCGACAGTGTTTCATGATTAAACGCAATCGTCAGGCCATGTGCGTTGTTTTGGATCGACTATTTATACATACTGGTTAGTGGTGCATTATGAGTAGATCTATTGTATTATTCAAACAGCTATTTTGGTAGTGGTAACAGTTATGTTTCGAATTATTCTTATCCATATTGAGTGGAAATAATTGTGGATCCTAATGAATTTTATGATGTTGATTGTTAACTTTTCTACTCATTATTTTTTATTGAATATTTACTTTTTTGTTAGCTGTTATTATTACGATTACTTGCGCCTATGTGTGCTTCGTGGATTCTTAAATTGTTTTTATTTATTAATTTATTTTACTTATTTACTTACTTATTTACTTTGTTTTATTTTTTTATAAAACAATGTAAAAATCGAAAAATAAAAACGAAAAAAACAAATATGTCTTTTTCCTTTTAATTTTTCAATTTTTAGATAACATAGTAAAAATTTTATTTCGTGCCTATCTTTTGAAATGAGTTCTGATCGTAGTTTGTGTTGGTCTGGGAAGGTAATTATAGCTATTTTCTCCTCCAGACAGAGTTTAGAGTTGATATTGTTAAGTATTGTTTTCTTATTAATAAGGCTTCTATTATTAATAATAATTAATAAGGCTAACTCTACCCTTTTCTGACCATAGCTCAATTAGATCGCATTTAAATATTCATGGAGACCTACCGGACACTATTCGTAACATATAGCAAACAGTGCTCTAGTATGTTCGTTACTATCGAACTCTCTGCCTTAAGCAGAGAGGAACCTGGACTACGCTTTGCGGAAGGGCAAAGTTTCGTCCAGGGAGGTAGACAGACCCGAACCTGCTTATGCGGGTTCTACGGGAATAATTTTGGCGGAGCCTACGGGTTCGGAGAACGCACGGTAAACTCGGCCTTGTGCCACATGCATACCTCGTGGTGGTGGTGGGGGGGCTGTTAAACATTAACATCTACACACAAAAAAACAAACGCTACAAATAATGGAAGCCTTATTAATAAAAAAACAAAAAGACAACACTTAATAATATCAACTATGAAAATAGACACAAAATCTTGACCGTATTTTGAGAAATGAAAGCATTATATAGATACATACATGCAACAAACTATTTCTTATTTAACTTAAAATATTTCCTCCTTGAAAATGGCTAAATGTAGTCGAAACACTCGGATAAAAAGAGCATTCGGACAGTTTTTATCATCTGAAAATGAAAGAATTATTAAAATTCATGAGAAATTGTTTAAAAAACTAAATCAAAGCACCTTGTCTATCGTATTCAATGAAATGTGCATAAAAGAAGGATTTCTGCCTAAATACACTCACACACACACATATATATATATATATATATATATATATATATATATATGTATATATATGATTATTAGAAAAGTCAGTGTACGATTAGAAAATTAAAAACAAAATTATTTGATACATTCACAAAAAAACAACAAAAAACCATTTATTAATCAAGTGCATAGTTTCACATCACTCTACGAAGTTGTTGATGTCATTTTTGCATAAACTTTACCCTTTTTGTTTGTTGGATTTTTGACAGGTAGTTATCGACTAACTTCTACATTGTCAATTTTTAGCATTTAAATTTTTCTGTAGAGACAGAAACAACTAAAAATTAGAAGGAACCAAGTCCACAGAATATGGTCAGTGCTAAATGCTTTCCTGTATCAAATCTTTAAGATTTCTCTAAGGTCTGTTTTGCAACATGCGGCTTTGCGTTGTCGTGGTAGAAAATGATACATTTTAGATTTGTCCAAATCGGTCGTTTTTCTTGAACCCAATTCTCTTCAAATGGTGAAATGTAGTGGATTTATCGATTTTCGAACATTTCCGTCGAAATCTTCGGTTTATTCTCCACGATGGCAAGCAGAGCATCTTCATCGATGTCGGAAGGAAAGTCATCCAGAGCATGTTTGATGGTTTAGGTAAGCCTTTCTCAACCGGGAGTCCCCGGAACCCTAATGTTCCGCAAAAGGTCTCCAATTGCTCCACGAGAACAAGTGAAATAAGCTAATGCATTTTTGACTTTTTATTTAATTTCATATACTTAATATTACTAAACACACACAATATATTTTTAATTATTGTAATATTGCCTTGATTTACCTTATGTCTATTCAACATTGCCAGTAAAGGATAACAAAAATAAAAAAAAACGATGCAGCAATTTTCAATCTGTTTACAGTTATATTATAGGTATATGGTTTTAGTTATTCATGTTTATTTTTTTACTTTTCAGTTAGAAATTTTTGTGTCAATGAAAATCACTGATGAATTATTATAAACGAACGGTATGAATTTTATTTAGCATTACCGAAAAATTTGACAAAAGAAATATTAATTTTTCTTTAAACCAGTTATTCAAAAATATGTACTTTTTATTTACCACGTGAACTATGAAAAAAATATGAGAAAGGTATGGTATATTATATATATATATATATATATATATATATATATATATATATATATATATATATATATATATATATATATTTCTGCAGAGGTTCCCTGAGACATGTAATTTATTTTAAGGGTTACGCAAGCGTAAAAATATTGAGATACGCTGGTTTAGGTTCAAATATCTCAGAAGAAACCTGCCAAACCATTTATAGACCATCCAAAAAACTGGAGTAGTATCCAAATTAACCTTCTAAACGATGAAAGGTTTCAATCTAGAACACATCGGAAATCGTCACCAAAACAAACGAAAATGTCGAGTTGAGGTCAGTTTATATCGACAATGAAAGTTGGGCACGAACTTTCGCAATAATCTAATTATTAGGTTATTGTAAAATTTTATGTCCAATTTAGAATAGATTCTATTTTATATAAATTCTCATATAATCGTTATTTAAAATGTGCTAATTTAAAAATACTTTTAATAAAAAAAGGAACATGTGCAATATTGCAACAAATAAACCTGGAAATGGAACTATTAATTTAAAAAATATACCGATGATTTTTTTTTTCATTTGACAGCGCGATGCAACTGCAAAGTGTCCCTAAGCCCTTTCCTGAAACTAATTCTTTTTTGATAACACGTACGTTAGCGGAATGGCAGCTGCGAAATATCGATGACAAAGTGTCCCTAACACCTACATGGTATTCTTAACATTCCTGTTTCTTTAACCATTTCTTCATATGTAAAGAGATACAATCTAATGCCAGATAAGATATTCGATATTACATAGAATTTCTGATTTTTTTTTTACTTAATAATAATTGTGTTAATAAGATGGACTTGAAAAAATAACGCCTTCCAGATTAAGTACGAACTTTGTACTGAAATAGTTTGAAATTACAAAGAGAAACCTGTGTCATAGAAAGGAAAAATCATGTGTAAAGTAATTTAATGTACCAAATCGGATAATCAAACAAAGAAAAGGAAAATAAGCGGAAGAAAGGGAGGCGAAAGAAACGCGAGGTGAGTGAGGTGGGAACCGGAGGAGGGTGCAACGAAATAGGAAGTGGCATTTTTTTAAGAAAGGCGGACAGGAAACTGAAGGCGGGTAGATGAAGATGCGAGTAGGTGTTGATAATATATTGCTAGGTCCGGGCTGATAGCCTAGTGTTTTATACCTTCGTCATGGTGACTGATTTACTTTCTTCTTTCGCTCAGTCCGTTTAATCATGTCAACAGATTGATATCGACTGTGATCACGCTCCGGCTGAGCAGCGGAACGGCAGGCGAAAGGATGGATAGGGTGAAGGTTGGAACAGCAACTAAACTCTTTGCCCCAGGCTGGGGAGGAGGGTTGTAAGGAAAATAGATAAAAAAACAACAACAGATAAATAAAAACCGTTTAGCTGGGGGTTCTTTGACAACAAAACCAGAAGTTCATATATATATATATATATATATATATATATATATATATATATATATATATATATATATATATGGGGGAGAGAGAGAGAGAGATGTGTGTGTTTATGTTAGTATGTGTGCCTATATATATATATATATATATATATATATACATATATATATATATATATGTGTGTGTGTGTGTGTGTGTGTGTGTGTCTGTGTCT
Organism: Acanthosepion pharaonis; assembly: GCA_903632075.3. NCBI lineage: Eukaryota > Metazoa > Mollusca > Cephalopoda > Sepiida > Sepiidae > Acanthosepion > Acanthosepion pharaonis. The sequence goes on from CAHIKZ030000569.1 coordinate 1,356,283, forward strand.
GTGCGTGTGTGTGTGTGTGTGTGTGTGTGTGTGTGTGTGTGTGTGTGTGTGGTTTGTGCAGGGGACTCGCTAGTTGTCCCTAAAGATAATTTCAATGAAAATATTTACTCAAGATAATATATAATAGAATGCTATAATACTCGTGTAAGTGACTGTGACTGATCTTCTCTGAAGAACTTGAAAGGCAAAAAAACTACCCTTTTCAAGAACACATACACAAACACATACACTTTTATATATATATATATATATATATATATATATATATATATATATATATATATATATATAAAAAATAAATAATAGCTGGCTACTCGTATTCGACGATACCCGTAAACTATGTCGTCGAGCCAATCCCTATTGCAAACTCTCGCTCAGGCGCATTTTTGTTTATTCATGACCCACAAAGCTGTGGTTTATACTGCAACTATGCTGAGTAGACCTTCGTTACAGTTTCTGGGGGAGAGCGTGTTATCGACGGCACCAAAAGTTTCCATCTACCAAATTTCACTCACAAGTCTTTGGTCAACCAGTCGTCTGGTTTTCAGACAATTTCCAAAGATGCTGCAGGCTGGGATCGTTCTCCGTCCAGACCGATAACATCAGGTAGTCTCCTTCTTGACAAATCAACCATGGTGAGATTCGAACCCGTGTCTCCTAAAGGCAGAATGACGTCCTCTCTTTTTAACTCTCTCTCTCTCTCTCTCTCTCACCTATATATATATATATATATATATATATATATATATGTGTGTGTGTGTGTGTGTGTGTGTGTGTGCGTGTATGTGTGTGCGCGTGCGTGTGCGTGCGTGGGTGTGTGTGTGCGAGCGTGCATTAGGACATTCTTATAGTGGATACTCGTTTTTGAAATAGACGCCCAATATTTATTATTACTTTAAATATCATTTATTACGTATATCAGCTTGTGTATTCTAGATACAGGGAAGGTCCACTTTCAAAAAGATACAACACAGGCTGAGAAAGAAACAAACAAACAAAGAATCTCTATAAAATTTATAAAAAATATAAAAATTAAAAGTAAGTTAAATTTGTTTAAATATTATTTATATATAATAAATAATATAAAAATATGATAGCCTTTATTTTTAACGACTGCAACGCAATAGGAGGAGGGTATTTTCTATTCCGAAAAAATATTTTTATTTTTGATTTCTGATTCTGAATCTGTCCTTTTGAATCTTTTAATGATAGACACATATGGTGACTATATACCTGTTTTCCAGAATGTGTCCTTGAATTGTCCTGCTGGAGAATAATACCTTTTATCTTTATTCAAATCAAGACACATTCCACACAATGCTTCAATTACTCAAGCATAACAATAGCAATAAACAACTGCGGTTGTGGTCATTCCATGTTCAAATGGCTTTTCATGGACGATACAAAACAAGGACTTGCATACGGCCACATGACACTGAAAAACCAGTTTCTGTATAATCACCAAAATTCAAGCTTAATTTGATGGATGACCACTTAGGAATACCAGGTGCTGTAAGCGTGGATGGGAAAGAGGTGCAATGGATAATGACTTGGAATTCTTAATTGGATATCCAAGTTCCAATTCCTGTTGGGTTCGATATATTCACTTACGCGCAAATACCTTTAGGAAAGGTATGATTCCAGAACATATCCTCCATCGATGGGCTAATTAGTAAAAATTGTATTACTAGATCATTATCTCCAAAATAGAAAGCTTCTTACAATCTGGAAATATCTTCTGGTTTTAAATATCTAGCAAAGAATTGATAAGCCGTAGAAAACGATTTAATTGCACAACAAAGCTATTATGCCGATGAAGTCCAGGTTTTGCTGTTGACACTGATTTTGAATTTTATGATAACAACTGTCTATTTTTAGAAAATATTTTTACTGACATGCTAAACTCATTTTTCATCACCTACAACAATGCGTTAAAAAAATGAACGGTTGTCTTTACTGGTTAAAAGATTGCTGCAAATGATGGAATGTTCTGCTGGGTGTAACTGAACTTAACGAGGAATTCAATTTCCTTTACATTGTTTGGACTGTTGTCCTCATCTTTATTGCCATATGCACCACATTTCGGCCGTTGTACACACCGGCCTTCTTCAAGTGATTGGAATTTCGAATACGTCAATAAAGAAAGGGACAACAGTCCGAACAATGTAAACAATTACAATACCTCCTCTTAGAAATGGAGACAGATATTCAATTTGTTTTAAGTTTTCCACATTACATTTTGAAAAGCATCAAAACGACATAGTGTGGGATAATCGAGATGATAATCTCGTTTTATACGTAAATTTCCGCTGGTTGACCCATTGCGGTGAAATATAGGGTGACCCAAAAAACGGGAATTTTTGAAGTGCGTATTGCCAGACATGAGCAAGTGGCAACACTGCGAGACAGTGACCTTGAGCAAGTAAACATTTCGCCATTTAGAATTCAAGATGAAATTCACAGTATCCCAGCTGAAATGTTGCAGCAGTCAATGAGGAATCTCAGCAGCAGATTTCAAGAATGCATTCGTACAGGAGGACGCCATCTACAGGACGTAATCTTTAAAAAATGAAAATTCCAACATTGTTTCTTAAATGGCATCTTTTAAGGTTTCAATTACCGGGAATAAAATATTTTTCTTCCATCACTCTTGGTTTTATTGGATTGTTAAAAGTTTCCGTTTTTTGGTGGGGTCACCCTGTACATAATTACTTTCCAAACATACTACATGACAGAAATGACAACAGAAAAAAAAACAACAAAAAATCTATGATGGCTCGAGTCCTTTCTTAGCGGAACTTCATCACCCTAAGCAAGGCAATAAACCACTAAGATAGAAGGTGTTACGAAGTGTGAAACAATATGAGTAAAAGAAAAACATTATTAAGCAGAGATAACAATAATAAACAGGAATTATGAGGAGATAAGTTAAAGATTGACATTAAATAAAATTAATGATGAAAGTTGACTGGAAAGCAAGAAGCCGGAGGAGAGTTTTACAAGTAAGAGGCGCGAGAGAAGGAACTGATCGCATTGAATTTATGATTATATATAACAAACTGCTCCGACATTCTATATTCGCTGTTTCCCAAAATGCTTGAATTTAAACGTGTTATTAGGTTGGCAACTCAGTCCTACGCTTTCACTGTCGAAACGATGAAATATAGCGGTCTCTTCTACTCAAGTAGCTTCATGTCTTGCACTTCCTGTCTGTGGAACTCCCTTCCTCTTATTTTCTTCCCTGATAGTTATAATCTCCAAATATTCAAATGCATTATCAAACGATATCTGCAGATTCCCTGTCCTTCTCTTCCTCCTTTCTTCTATTACGCCTCTTTACTCTTGCTTCCACTCTTTATAACCCCTTGCGTACTAGTGGCACCCCTGCCCTGCTTGGAGTGAAATGCTTTAAAAAATTCAGCTGTAAGACGATTTGACCTTGCCGCCAATCTGGTACTGCACCTACATTCATAAAGTCTACTTAACAAAGTGAAAATCTCCATTAATTTTTATTTCACGAAATATACTAAAAATATTTTAAATTTTAGAAAAGTCTGTTATATTTCTGAGATGAGGTATTATGTCGCCATATTTATTACATCGTTTCGGCCGTTGTACGCTCCGGGTTTTTTCAGGTTGTTGGAATGTCTAACTGAACCCTTTATTTCGCTCACTGGGGTAGACTGTTCTAGTTCCACGCGCCATGTCTAATGGATATCAGTTATCAGTTATCTCCTGTTAATTCCCCTCTCCAATTTCTCCACTGCCTTAAACGGGTACAGAACTCACATTGTTGTCACTGGATCTAACCAACGCCTTTATCGACTTTAGATCCAGTGACAGGAAACAAAGAGTGTGAGTTCAATACCCAGTTAAGGCAGTGGAGAACTTGGAGAGGGGAATTAACAGGAGATTACTGATAACTGACATACATTAAAAAATGGCACGTGGAACTAGAACAGTCTACCCCAGTGAGCGAAATAAAGGGTTCATTTCGGCATTCCAACGACCTGAAGAAGGCCGGAGCGTACAACGGCCGAAACTTTGTGATAAACATTGCAACAAAGATGAGCACAATAATCCGAATAACGTAAACAGTGTGCAGAAAAGTCGTTATTTTCATTCAAACAGGTTAAATGTAGTTTTATAAAACCTAGATATTCGAATAGAGGGTATAATACGCTTCCCTAAATATGAGTTCCGGAAGTCGAGAAAAGATACCTTTGGTGTTAATAGACCCTGATATTTTAGAATGTGTATTAGCTTAATTGTTGCAGTATACATCGACTAAAATCAAGAATTTATAGAGTTTACGATTTGAAAGAAAGATTTTACACATTATTCCGATATACCGTGGCCAACTAGTATTATACTGCATGACATGTTACATTAGAAACTAAATCCTAAGAGGCCGATTTAATGTAAACAAACAAATATGAATGACTGCTTAGAAAAAAAGCTAATCTAACAGGGAGGTAACTTTAAAAATGGTATTCTTAAATCGTAGATTAACAACGTACAATTACGTTATTTCAATTCCCTAGACATGTTTGCAACACTGAAATGCATATATACAACTTTTTTCTAATCTGCGAATGATAAATGGCTGTATGTTACCTCGTATTATGCTTTTAAATTGCGTTTTGCAAATGAAGGCTATTATGTAAATTTTCTACCATTGCATTCAAATATTAAATTATAAAGTTTGCTGTTATAATTTGTTTAACAGAAATGGTTAACAAATGTGCTGCATTTGGCTGTTCTAGTTGATATGTTACTAACAGTGAAAAGAATATCGACATTTTCTTTTCCTCTTGGAAAATCCGACTCCGGAGAAAATGGATAAAACTCGTTAATCGTATTGATTGGTTTCCAACGAAAGATTCAGTTCTCTGTATGACAGATTTTGAAGAGAAATTTATTTTGAAAGGAAAACGAAACAAACTGAATTAGGATTTGCATCCAATACCTACAATGCATTCAGAAAAAAATATGTAAACCGTCTCTTTCCAATTCAAGGGAATTCAGAAAGCCTCCAAAACAACGATTGGTCTAAACTGAAGAATTACATTATTATATTTCAGCTGATTCGATAAAGGATTTTGCTCAATTGGAAAAAGCAAAGTGTAGTTCTAAGGGTTTTGAATTAAAAAAGGAATATTATGTTCTAATTTATACAACCCTGAAACAACTTTACCGTCTGTAAAAGAATGTATTCGGATTAACCAGAACCTTCACGGTGGAACTCCTATACCATTACCACAGTGCTTTATACATGGAAAAAATGCTAAACTCATAAGATTTATCACGTTAGAAAATTTTCCAAACTATATACAAAACTCGGTGGAAGAACGACTATACTCAATTCTAAAAGAATTACAGACAACATTACTGACTAAGAGGTCATCCTTCACTGTCTGCAGAACTAATACGTTATGTTTTACTACAGCGCTAATCATTTCAACAAGTCTACAATTAGTTTTGGAGAAATTTCCATTATCATCCTTTGTTTTATTAGAAAATAAAAAAAATAAACGTTTTCAATGTGAAATGTGTTCCCTGGTCATGGTAGGCAATGATAGTGATGATGCTACAGAGAAGCTGTACATTGACTTAATATCTCCAGGAGGTCTTATGGTTCAATCTAGCCAAATGGCAGAGTTGTTTGGTCCTTTTGTTTGCTAAACTTGACATATGCAGATAAATGTATTGTAAAACATAATAAATACACTTCAAGAGAGTCTGCTGAAAGAATTTTGGAAAATCATTCTCCAAAATATATTTTTACTTGTGAATAACAGCCTGAAAGATGAAATCGCTCTGCAACAAAAATTGTTGTAAATATATTTTTAAATAATAAACGAAATATTTAATCGGTTGAAGTTCGAATAAATATAGAATGTTTTTAAAAAAAAAGGTAATCGTCAAAAGAAAATTGATTTATAGAGAAACTGATGTTAAGTTTTTTGAGGTTTTTTTTTTACTTGTATTTATTGTGTACACTGCTTCTTTAATAACGTTTTTGTTTGATTACAATATTTTATAATTACTTTTCTGTTTAATAATAGTATATTTGTGTATTTTGGGACAGTTTTAACAGGTTTTAGATAAAACAGACATAAATTAACTATGAACCAAATAGGCCTGTTAGAAATTAGCCTGAAATGTGACATATGGGGCCGTATATATTAGTGAGCCGTGGATATCTTCGTCTCTTATGTGCCGTGTCCCTTCAGGTCTTTGGCGATCATGGCTCTCCACTTCCTCCTATCCCTTTTAGTTCTCAATATGTTTTGTCCTTTTTGCTACTTCTCCCAAACCCTGTTCTGTCAACCATTTGCATAAGTCCGCTAGGTATGTTTCGCGTTGATTTCCATTGTCTCTCTTTCCCTCTATCCACCCTGTGAGTGTCAGATTCTCCAAGCCCTATTTTCTCCTTACAAGTTCCAGAAATTTCAGCTGCCTTTACCAGATGTTAAGTATAAGCTTCCTCCTTGTTTGCATCTTCCCCAAAACCTCATCATTGCTCAATTGTTCAGTCCATGGTATCCTTAGCATCCTTCTGTAGAACCACACCTCCGAGTCTATTCTTCCAACATTCGCTGTGGTAAAAGAGGAGAGATATCACGTAGCGGTTCAGTACTCTTTTCTTTGTTACCAGTGAAATACTCCTGTCTCGTAATACTCTGCCTAGCTTTTGGAATACGTCTTTGGCCATCCCAATATGTCTTCAGATCTCAGCGTGACACTTAACGTGTTCTGTTAGAACACTTCCCAGATATTTAAATTTCCACACCTGCTTGATTTTAGTGTCCCCGACCAGTAAATTGCATTTCGGGCCCATTTCTTAAATGATGACCATGCATTCTGTCTTCTTGTAGTTTATGCTTGACCCCTTCATTCCGCTCTCCTTCGTTCCCTTCTGTGGGAGGTTTTGTAATTTCCTTTCCGTGTTTGCTATCAGCATTGTGTCATCTGCGTACTTTATGTTGTTAAGATTTTGGCTACTAATGATAAATCCTGGTAGCATTTCCAATTCTCTCAGAATTGCATCACTGAATAAGTCCTGTGAGAAGACACAACCTTGCCTTACACCCCTTTCTATTTTTGTATATCTGCTGAACACATTCTCTATCCGCATGCAGACCGTTTTTGCTGCCAGTATAGGTTCTTGATTATTGTAATATCTTTTCTAAATATATCAAGGTTGCTGAGCAGTTCCAACAGTGGCGTACCTATGTTGAAATGTATGAAAACAATTTCTTTTTATTTTCTCCTCATCGTTTCGCTCTTAAAAGGCATTATCAACACAACTGAAAAAAATCTAAGCAAAAATCGTCAGCATGGCAACCCTGTGGATAATTTGAAAAAAAATAGAAGTTGATAAAAACTTGAAATAAATATAATTGAAGAAATCATTGATATTGTTACATACGAAATATGTTAAAATAAAATCTAAATATGGTGAGTCAATTAAACAAAAGACAGTTACGGTAAGATAAAGAAAAGGCTTATATCATCCTGCGTATAGTGATTAGAGTATAAGCGTACGGAGATATTCGCACAGACATACAAGTAGCATGTGGCGAAAATAAACACAATGAGAAATAAAATCAAATACAAAATGCACATCCAATGGCTTGTAGCTGTAAATAAAGGTTAGCATGACTACTACTTTGTTCAGTATTGAGTGGTGCTTTATAGGCGATGACGACATCAAAAATGAAATGAAAGCATCTATTAGGTTGTAAATAAATGAAACTGCTTTAAAACTCTTTTTTTATTATTTAAGTTTAGCCACAACAACACCTAACAGCCACTCGAGGTAGAGTGTTACTGAATTAGGCGTGTTACATGAGCTTAGAAGGGTAAAGTATGAAGTGAATATTATAGGGATATGGAGGATAGATTACAACTTAACTTTGATTTGAGGAAATTAAGACTATATCTTCCAGAGAATCATCCGCGCAGCAGTGTGCTCTAATACGATTTGTCCGTGCATTGAATAATTCTGCTATATTAGGTTTGGTGTTGATATATATCTCGAGATTCTTGACAAAATTCAAAGGTTCTGTAATGTAATCTATCCTAACCTACCATTTCTAATTTAGTCACTTTCTAACCGACGTGGCGTGGCTTCTCCCTGTCTTTTCTACAAATATTTCCATAGCAATTGTTCTGATGAATTATTCTGCTTAGTGCCTCGACTGCGAAATTTTAAGCATGCTACTAGATTAACAACTAGATCACACCATTTTATTGTTGAATTAGCAATATGCAACCGTCAGTTCTATTCTAATAATTGTTTTGGTCGTACTTATCATCTATGGGAATCTATTCAAATTTCCTCTTTCCTTGACACCTACAAACTTCAAACATTTAAATAAAACGAAAATCGTCTACTGTCTTCCGGATTCCTGTTCTTTTATTATCCTCTCTCCTCACTTCTTCTCACTAAAATCTTCTGACCCTCTTTCACTCTTTTGCGTCCCCGTCGCATTATCGTCTTGTTTGAGGGGAATTATAAAAACTATAGCGGCTATAAAGAAAAATATTTTTGACTGCAACGATTTCTTTACAATTTGAATACGGAGGTAATGAAGATGATTCAATACTGTGGACGCAGTATAGTGGTTCTTGGCTGTAACGTTCTGAGTTGGTGACAGTAAATAACGGAGTTCATTGGACACTTGCCATGCTAGTGACAATAGTGTAGCGATAGGCTCGTGATGTTACGTCAGTGGGAAAGTGGCTGTAAGCTGGAAAATAATTCATTCCCACACAAAGCAGCGTAAACAATTTACGGAGAACTGAGCCCAATGTCGTTTAAGCTCACGGAAAATCGATTACAGTTTGCCGACCACTGCCACGAGCGGACAGGGAAATCGCCTCCTCCTTACTCCTATGGCATGATTCTGAAAGTGTCTTCTCACGAAAACGGACTTTCCCAGATTCCTAAACTGTGTTGGACATTGTGGATTTGGGGACCGAACAGTGTGGAAAGGAATTGTCAATAGAGTTGCGACAAAACATAGGAAGGTCAAAAGATGATGATGATGATGATGATGATGATGATGATGATGATTTTGAAAACTGTCAAAGCCATAAAAAGCTCAGATATTGGAACAATATTACATTTTTGTTCCTCTGTCTTTGGACACAGAAAACAGCGAAGCAGGCAAAAATGTGATTAATTTCTACGATGTTAAGTAAAGAATTATCAGCGCTTTCACCATGCCCTATTTTTACTTTTGTCACTCTCCGTGCTTATATTTGGTACTACTGTGGTCACCTGATTGAAATTGGAACGCGCCAGTTTCTCTGCCGTCGTTATAGCAGTGTGCACCAAGGACGATCAAAAGTACTGATCCTAATCTTAGGAGAATATGCCACGTCATCGATAAATGGACGGCCCGACATTACCATCTCCCGAGTTTGTTAACTCATCTAGTCCGTGGTGGAGGTCAACGGGCGTCCTTCTCCTTCTTCGTGCGTCAGGCTTGGACGGCCACTTCTCGCTCTCTCTTATACAGACTTCTACGCGGTAGTGCACTGTCGCCATATTATGTTCAAAGCCTCCGATGAATTTCAGCGTCTGACACAACTCATGACCAGAAAAAAAACAGACAAAACTAAAGATATGTTAAGGCGAAATAGCAGATCATTTTTGGTTTGATTTGGTTTGTTTTACGGCATATCAATCTCAATGTGTTATTTAATGCCAGCAAGATTTTTATTGGTGATAATATTTTTTGTTAAAAATCCATTGGTAGTGTTATTTTTCCAAAAATGTATTCCTGGTAATATTTTTTCCCAAAACAATATTGACGGTAATAATGTCTTACAGGTATTAAGACCTATTTTTACACGTTTTGATCCCAGTTTGGGTGTTAACTATTTGCCCATAGTTGGGACCCTAACAGGTGCTACAACCCCGGGTCAGGTTGGACCTGTGAACACCAGCAATTAAGAGGTAATTCCACGTTCCTCAAAACCTCCTGATCAGAGGCATTGCTGTTGGGTGTAGTTTATCGTCTTATCCAGGAAGCGTATGTAGTTTATCTTCATACCGAGGACGAAGATCATTCATGACTTACTTTCGTATGTGAATATTTGAATGAAAAATACAAACAAGTGTAATGTTTGGTTAGCAAGGACACAAAGCACAGTGGACAATGGCGTTAGTTAGATCCAGTGACAAGACCCAAAGAGTGTGAGTTCAATACTCGGTTAAGGCAGTGGATACTTGGAGAGATGAATTAACAGGAGATAACTGATAACAGACATCCATTAAACATGGTACATAGAACTAGAACAGTCTACCCCAGTGAGCAAAATAAAGGGTTCAGTTCGACATTCCAACCACCTGAAGAAGGCCGGACCGTACAACGGCCAAAACGTTGTAATAAATATGGTGACAAAGATGAGGACAATAGTCCAAGTAATATAAATAGTTTAGCGATTTAAACTATTTCTTACACAGCTTGGACGATAGATACAATTTCCTTGCGCCCATACCGGTCCATATATACTGATGGATGTGACCGGAGAAAAAGCTTACTTCTCGTGTATAACACGCACCATAACTATTAGGCTTAGAAAACAGGGGTAAATATGGGTATCAAACGCTAATAATTATAGTCCTTATATTTTAGATAGGTAGGCCGACTGTTCTTTGGAAGATCGTCATAACACAATTCTATTTTTGCCTTAGTGACATCTTAGAACATGTCGACGGCACCCCATGTATATGGGTAAGACGTCAAGTACAAACGCAATAAATTCTGACATATATATTCGAGTACAAGTCGAAATTTGTAATCATTGACTCAGGTCAATGTTTACTCATTGACTCAATTAATATGAAATCAGACTTCTGCCTTAAAGTAGCCAATAAATTGCTGAACTCTCATAAAACCGATCAAGCAAACCTATACAAATCAATGCGTAAAAAGATAAATAAGTGTTTTTTTTTATCATTTCACCCCAAGCAAGGCGATAATGCCACTAGGATGCCGGGGTTTACAGGATGTGAAAGCGAATGATAAGACTTTAGTGAAGAGAGGTGAGATAAAGGAACAGTGTTCAGTCAGACAAAAGTTGGCTATTTTTGTTGCATTTAACTTTTTAAAGATTGTAGTTGGCAGGGAAGCAAGAAATCTGAAGGGAGTAACATTTTAATAACAAACTGTTTAAATTATTAATTTAATGCTTTTTTATGAACAAATTAATACTAATATTAATGGTAATATGAGCTGCTTCCTTATAAAGAAAAATATGTTAGTCTTTAACCAAGCATCCATTTATTTTACGATTGAAATTTTTAACATCTTTCCATTAAAACAACTTTGTCAGGGAAAGAGGTTACTCAAGGTTACTAAATGTTATTGGTTTTTCAATTAATGATGGAGGTTTCTTCCCAAAACTTTGTTAGGAACAGTATGGAACATCAACTTCTTGATTATTTCATTATTTTCTATGCAAGTTACAGGTAATATCCATCTAATGTGCATAATGATGTAGCCTAACCACTACTAAGAAAGGTTATGACATTAAATGTCTGTTAAAGAACCCAAAAAGAATAAATGTCTCGTTAAATGTTGCAATATCAAATTCTTAATGGCATTAGATATTTCCACTTTTATCAGACATTCACAGAGAAGTGGTTAAGTCATATTTGTTGTATAAAAACCATATGCAATTTCAGTAATCAAAGTTTAAAAGGCTTTCATTTTACAGCGTGCAAGCAATTCTTAGTGTTGTGGATTCCGAGATAAAATTCGGTCTCCAATGAATGACAAACGAAAGAATTAAAGATAAGAAATTAAATGTATTTGCACAATAATACAATGGGTAATTCTGTTAGTAAACCCAGGAACGCAGTTAGTCGCAATAATATAAATATATATATATATATATATATACAGTTTCGAAGTAGGACTTCCTTAGAGTCTATGTGCTTGTAACTAACTTAACTACAAGCGGTTACCTCACACTATTACTCTACCTCCAACTCAATCACAATCTCTGCTCACTCTGCTCTCAGTCTATTCTGACTGACTCTGGTTATCTAACGGCAGCAGTTAACACTCGGGTCGAGTCCACTTATATGAAAAAGGGGAGGACCTCATAACACTTAGTGAGTAAATGTGTTTGAAATAACCTTTGTTTTTAATTTCATAACACTTTAGCATTCAACATTTTCAAATATATTGGCTCTCAATGTCTTATTGTTTGTGATCAAAGTCTCACTATTTGCGAGACTTCCGGCATTATTTACGATGATATGATCATACATTATGGCATAGTAAACATGAAACAGTTTCAATATTGAGAACCTGGTTTGGCCGGTTGAATGCTAAAGTGTTAAACAGTGAAATTAATAACAAATGGCCTAGATCAAAAAGTCCTGCTAAAGATAAAGTGCCTTCTGACAGGAATCGAACATTTTTCCATCAGGAAAACCACTCTTATAAATTTAATGTGCCACGCCCAATGTAGATTGATAGAGCAAAGTTCAATTTAGCTTTTTAACTCTAGAACACGAACCATGGGTATAATATACCCAGCGCAAAGGGCTCTACGAGCTGGTGTAATGGTGAGCAAGCTTGTCTTGCTAGAACAATTACGACTGAGTAGTGAGTTCGATCCTCACTGTGTGTCCCATAATATCGACCTTGTGCCACATCTAAGCTACGCTTGGAAAATCGATATACCCAGCGCAAATTTTCTATTTTTAATTACAATTTTCAGTACCTGATTTTCTTACCTAAATAATATGTTTTTCAGTTCCTATTAATGTTAACTCAAAGTACAACCTTTGAAGTGCACGCATGTGTAATATTTCAAATAAAGATTTATATTTAATTTTTTTTTTTATATTTTCAAAATCGGGTATGATATACCCATGGTTAGTAGTGGTGTAACTTTAATTGATGGTTAGTGTGCTCGGGTTAAGGAAAGCATGTCTCTCGTTCAAAGAATCTATGTTTGCTAACTTCATGAAATATCTTCACATACAATAGATTAAACAGCAGATTTAGATTCTCTGTTACATACTCGATTGATGTGAATTTCGTTATTTGGTACAGTTTTTTTTTATTTGTGATTCTGTAGCGCCAGTCCACACAGTTCGAAGAAGGGTGGTCCTCCCTATGACCTACATGCTTTACTCGCTTGAAACCACAGTTAATCATTGATCTTAGAAAGCTGTTGTATACTGCTTACAGTTTACATATTTCAGAATGAGTTTGACGGAAAATAGGATATTTTTTTAAGTTTTTAAAAGCAATTAAGTAAAAGAAATATAAAAGCAAAAAATATATTCAAACGCGTCAGAAACGAAAAAAATATTACATTATTTTAAAAGCATATTTTAAAATATTCGAAATTTATTAAGATTTGTGTAAAATGTCATTAATTTATCGGGTAAGAAATGGGGAAAATGAAGGTGGGAATAAACATTTTCCAAATATACCAATATAATTTTGAATACGCAAGAAAACTTTATGAAACATTGCAGGGAATCAAAAACTAATCGAAAATGAAACGTGTGAAATTTGGCAGAAATAGACACAGTATAAAATATATATGAAATAATAAATGGAATTTTAAAGGGAAAAGCAAACTGTTATCTTCATTACATGTGACTGAAAGAATTATGAAATAAGTAAATTAAAAACGCCTCGTTAACTACGAGCCTATATTTCCGCTGTGTAAATAATATTTAAATATCCAAGATAAAATGAAAAATAAAGAGTAAATGATAAAACATCGTCTACTGAAACGAAATCAATAATGATAGATAAAAGAGGTTTTCATTTGAACTTGTACCCCATCTGACCAAATTGAACTTAATCACTCTATCAGGCAAAACAAACACATTCTTCAAAAATGTTTTATAATATCAACGAACGATAAATCCTTCCGGTTTGAATATATTTAATTATAAATGTACAAATGATGAAGACGTAAACAATGAAAAAATGAATCACTTTTAGGACGGCCTTTGCTCCTATTTGATAAGTGATTAGAACTTAATTTTTGATTGATGGAAACTAATTTACAACATCAGATTCCCTTTCTAGAATGTAAAACATTCCATCAGAAATGGTGAAAAGTTCTATAATCTCAATGTGGGAAATATAATAAAAAAAAGATGAAAAAAAAATTAAATCGGCTAGAGTTAAAAATTAATTAATTCTTTAATTCCCAAAATACCTGTTTCGTGCGCCGGTGTAGATGCACCAACATAAATTTTGTCTGATGAAGTCCTATGTGATGTAACGTGTAACTTACAGTTTTTCCTATATTGTTTTGATATATAAAAAATATATATTTTTCTTTTTTATATATATATATATATATATATATATATATATATATATATATATATATATATATATATATATATATATATATATATTAAAGAATATTAAACACTTAAAATCCCATAGGTAAACATGTGCCAAGCCAAAAGTCCTTAGAATGGCTTGTTGTAATTTCTTGGAACTGGCATTTTGGTATGAGTCTTGGATAGATGATCACTGTGTGAATGTTGAATGAGAACCAAAAACAGATCCTTCACTTAACCTGTGTTGATTATCACAAGTCGGGCAAGATTACAGATTCAAACCGCTTAGCCACAAATTCATTAGTTCTCTTTTCCTGACACTTAACCCATGTGCTTGACTCATTTTTACCTATGGGATTTTAAATGTTTGATATTCTTTACTTAATAAATAAATTTTCTGTGTCAAAAATATTGATGCTAAACCAACCTTTTTTTCTGTTTACTTCGTACAGAATAAAGTTTACATTAGCAATATTATTATTGTATAATTGTTTCATTGAATGTTATTATTTTTTATTAATAACCATTAACAGATCGTAGCCATTTACAGATCGTAACCATTTACAGGTCATAACTATTTACCAGTAATAACCATTGACAGATCATAAACATTGACAGATTATGACCATTGACAGATTATGAGCATTAACAGATCATAAGCATTGACAGGTCAAAAATATTTACATGTCATAACCATTTGCACCCAAAATATTGTTTATGGAGGAAAATCTTTTTCTCATAGTTAATTTTTTTTTTTTTTATATCTTTATTTCCGTTTTCGACTCCAATGAAACCATTAAATTTTACACCACACGGATGTTTTTTTTTGTTTTTTTTTCATTCAAACTTTTGTAGAGGACAAAATAAATTTGAAGGGGAAATTGTAAGAACGAATGAAGAAACATAAAGAAAGACAAAGAAGAAGCAGAACTGAAAATCAGCTATAAAATATTTTTACACTATTTACATTATTCGGACTATGGGCAAATAGTATAAAAATGCATTTTATAGTAAGAATGCCAGCAATATATCTTCATAAATATACCCACAATGCATTTTTGTAGTGAAATTACCAACAATACATTTTAATAGTAAGAATACAAACATTTTCATTAGTAACATTACCAACAATATATTTAATAGTAAAATTACCATTAATACATTTTTATATTAAAATGACTAACAACATATAGGAATCATCAGCAATGCATTTTTAAAGCAAAATGACTAACATCACATTTAATAATAAAATGACCAACAATGCATTTTCATAGTAAAATTACCAACAATATATTTTTATACTATTTACATTATTCTGACTATTGTCCTCATTTTCGTCGCCATATTTATTACAACGTTTCGGCCGTTGTACGGTCGTGCCTTCTTCAGGTTGTTGGTATATTGAAAATATTTTTGGGGGTAGTAATAATTTTTACTGATACAAGTTATATTAATTAATCCATAGCTGGGAGAGAGAAGAGGTGAATACATAGCTTTCATATTGGTATTTATATATGTGAATAAAACAAACCCGACTGGAATGAAAACACGACTCTCCGATTAACAATTCCGACCCAGTTATCCATTACACCACGCGCACATCCACATTTACCACACCTGGTATTCCCAGGCTCGATGTTGCTTATATTCGGTGATCGTACGAGAATCGGCCTTTTAACATGATACAGCCGTTAAACCCAATGTAAAAGGCAAATGTAATAAAGAGGTATATGTCGCGTAATCCATTCGGGTCGTCGAGGCATTTATCACAGCTATGGCATAAACTGACGGAAACCAACCATCTTCAGGCTAGTACTGAATTCAGAGTTTTCGTTCTCCTATACTGATTTCTGCCTCTTGTTAAG
>CAHIKZ030000569.1:1377500-1400000 GCA_903632075.3 Acanthosepion pharaonis
GTTTCGATTCCTCCAATATCACACCTGTTAAACAGGTCTACATTAGATGTCCTATCTTGAAGGTTAACTCCACAGACGGCACGCAGAAATCTTTTATGGAGAACATCCAGCTGGCCTATATGGTACCTCTATGGAGTTCCCGATTCTGAGCCGTACAAAAGTATGACAAGGACAACAGCTCTGTAAACCCGAATTTTCGTATCCAATCGAATATTCCGTTTATTACACAAGCGATGGCAAAGTTTGCCGAAAGCACTAGTAGCCTTAGCAATCCGATGCATGATTTCATCACCTAAAGTTCCACTGTAATTGACTTTGCTACCAAGATAGGTGAAAGACTTTACATAGTTCAGCGACTTGTCTTCTACTTTCAATGGTCTCTCTGGAAATTTGTAGACTGGTGGGTTTTGTTTCTAACCACAGAATTGCTTCGGGGTAGGACAAGGTTGGTGTACTACTTTAGTTTTCTTTATGCTAAGTGTAAGACCAAACGCTTTAGATACATCAGAGAAACGATTTATTAGATATTGGGGCTCCTCAAATGATGTCGCAATAAGAGCAGCATAATCAGTAAATAACAATTCACGAATACTATGCGTACGAAGGTGGGTCTTGGCATTGAAGCGCTGATGATTGAAGAGGCCACCAGTTGTTCGAAACTGAAACTTGACGCCGCTCTCTACGTCTGCGAATGCATATTTCAGCATCACCGAGAAGAAAAAGGCAAAAAGGACAGGGGCCATTGCACACTCTTGCTTTGGTGCCATTTGGGACATCAAAGGATTCTGACATCCTACCATCAGACACGATATTAGCTTTCATTCCTTCATGAAAGGAGATGATGGCCTTTAGCATGTTTTCAGGGATGCCGAGTTTCCTCAAGACTTGCCAAAGGGCCTCTCGATTCACAGTGTCAAAGGCCTTCGTCAAGTCCACAAACACCATGTACAACTCCTGGTTTTTCTCGCGAATCTTCTCTGCAAATTGACGAAGGGAAAATATCATGTCAATGGTGCCACGACCCGACCGAAAACCACACTGCGATTCAGGATAGATGTCGTCAACAAGGTGTGTAATGATTCTGTTTAGAATCAGTCTCGGTAGGATTTTGCCTGCAATTGAAAGCAGTGATATCCCCCGATGATTATCACAGGCACACCTGGAGCCCTTGTTTCATAGAGGCGTCTTTATAATCCTGTGGGACACAGCCTGCCTTCCATATCTCCAGGAACTTTTGCCCACCATGCATATACACTTCGGGTGGAATAGTATCCTTAGTAGTGGGTGATTTTCCAAATTTGCTTGATAGGTAGGTTCAAAGGACAAAACCGGAATTTATGGATTTTGCTCAATTGATGTAATGGCTTCAGCATCAGTAACCGAAGTAGTGTTTAACACAGTTTCGAAATGCTCTTTCCAGCAATCTAAAATGTCTGACTTATCCGTCAAGAGAGTTTCCCCATCTGCTGTGGAGATAGAAGCAACACCACTTTTCTGAGGACCGAAAATGCTCTTTAGGCCAGCATAGAAAACCTTTAGATTCTTTCTCTCTGAAGCTTCTTGGAGTTCACTGGCCTTTTCAAACAACAAACGCTCTTTCATGGCTCGGGGAGCTCGTTGAACCTAACTTTTGAACTTCTTGTAAGCGACCTTATTATCGAACGACTTCTTGTCCTCAATCTATGCTTTATAAGAAGAGTGAAACTGATCTATAAGCTGCTGAACTTCTGTATTATTTTCATCAAATCAGTCTTGATGCTTACGATGTGGTAGGCCGAGAACCTCTAAGGATGTAGTATGCGTTGCATCCCACAGAGCCATCCAACATGATTCGATATCATAGATAATATTTGCAGAATCAAGTGCTGCATCAAGTTTGTTAGAGAGCTCAATTTTCGTTTCAGTCGATAGTATGTTAATGAGCTTGGCACTGTAGATTTTATAATCCTTCGCTTTTGCAGATGCAGTGTAGCTTTACTCGAAGTAGAGCATATATATATATATATATATATATATACACACACACACACACACACACATATATATATATATATATATATATATATATATATATATATATATATATATGGGGATAGATAGATAGATAGATAGATAGATCGACCTTGTAAACCGACACGCTCCTCTGTGGCTAAATCGGTAAGGCACGTCAGAATATATGACGGTTTCGTATAGATAGATAGATAGATAGATAGACAGGTAGGATAATGCATATTGCATGTTCGTTTCTGTTGATCCTATCAATGTTTTTCTTATGTCCTGGTAACTTACGTTGTTATCATGTTTTTTTTCACACAAGGTAATTAAAGTGCAAACAAGCAAATTAAAAATACAGGCTATAGAGCCGTATACATCCTTAAATCATTATATCATGAAGGTAGATCAGCAAGTATGTTATTTCACATATTAATTTGGGCTTTTCGACATTCTATCACCTACATCAATCTTTCTCTAATTGATTTTGATAACATTTAAATTTCCGACACTAACTTTATAGCAACATGCAACATTTTTTTTTATTATTTCCGAGTTATGTTCTTCGCATAAATATTGTTTTCCACCCTCTTATACATCTCTTTTAATGACAGATAAATTGTTTTGTTTTTTTTTTGTGGGGGGGGGTGTAATATCAGGAGAGACTCTGGGCTTACCCAGTTAACTTAGTTTTTTGGAAACTTTTCCTTTTTCCAATACAAACACCTTCCTGGGTATGGCGATAAACTACATCCGGTTCCTGGGTAAGACGATAAGCTACATCCGACATCAAGACCACTGTTCAGAAAGTTTTGAGGAGCGTGGAACCAACTTTTAGATGCTGCTGTTCCCTGGTCCACCCTGACCCGGAGGTGGTAGCAACTGTTAGGGTCACAGTTATGGGCAAATAGTTACCCCCCAAAAAACTGGGGTCAAAGCACTATGAAAGTATAAAAATAGGTTTTAATACCAGAAAAAGGTTTTAGAAAAAAATGTTACCAGCAATACATTTTTGAAAAAAAAAAAAAATTACCAGCAATACATATTTTAAAAATATTTGAAAAAATATTACCAACAATATATTTTTGAAGAAAACGGTTGCCAGCAATAAAAATCTTGTCGACATTAAATAACCCAATGAGGTTGATGTTCCGTAAAACAAAACAAACCAAGTCAAATCCAACTTAGACAATCGGCCTGTTTACAGAACATGGAGAAGAATCGTTTTGCATAAATGGAAACTTTTGTTTAAAATTTTGTTTGTTTTGAAACAAAACCAACTAAAATAAAATCTAATAACGAAATTACTATTTAACTTTGTTTTAAGGTTTTCATATAGAAATCGTCCGAACATATTTGTGTTAAGCAGTGTTAAATTTAATTTTCGTTTGCGACCAAGAAAAAGTTATGACTATATGCAATGAATCGCGGTAGCCGCGTACTGAAGACAAATTGAAAAGAGTGAAATAAATTAAGAAATGAATTAGGCAAATACAACCAGAAAAAAAAAACAGCCAAGAAAATATATCGACGAATAAAATATAATCATAGACAAATATAGAGAGGATAAAAAGAATAAAATAGAAATGACAGAAAGTAAACGAATTAATAAATATAAAATATTAGATATGGGCAAAATTCAGTAACTGTCTATATTTCTGAGATGAAGTATTATGTACACTATTTACATTATTCAGACTATTGTCCTCATCTTTATCACCATATTTATTACATGTTTCGGCCGTTGTACGCTCCAGCCTTCTTCAGGTGGTTGGAATGTCGAACTGAACCCTTTATTTTGCTCATTGGGGTAGACTGTTCTAGTTCCACGTGCCATGTCTAATGGATGTCAGTTATCAGGTATCTCCTGTTAATTCCTCTCTCCAGGTTCTCCACTGCCTTAACCGGGTATTGAACTCTCGCTTTTTTTGGTCCTGTCACTGGAACTAACCAACGCCTCAAGAACACATGGCACAGTGGATAAAGGCTAATTTGCGTATGGATTTTTAAAAAAGTTTATTTCATTAACTGTCCTTGTTTGCTGTTCTTTCATTCAAGGATTGTTTTGATTTTCATATCAAAAATAGTTCTGTTTAGGAATATCGTCTTATATAGTGCAGAAAAGTGTTTGAAATTTACATTTAACTTGGCCTTCAACAAGTTGGCATCTATTTGTAAAACTTTCCCTAACTATAACAAACCAGTTTATGAATGAAATATTCCTTTAAAACTTTTGTTTCAAAGATTTCAAGTATTGAATAAATCTTAATTTGCGAAGTGATAGCGAGCGGGTGAAGCCTGACAGTATTAATTAAATAAGCAATCAAAAAATATAGATAAATTAGAAATATATGGGATAAAAGAAAAAATGGAATGACGTCAAAGAAAATCAAATTGTGAACGAATGAAAGAAGGACAAATCAAGGAAGTGGAAAAGAGAGAAAGAAAGAAAGAAGAAAGAAAGAAAGAAAGAAAGAAAGAAAGAAAGAAAGAAAGAAGGGAGGACGAAAGAAAGAAAGAAAGAAAGAAAGAAAGAAGGGAGGACGGAAGAAAGAAAGAAAGAAAGAAAGAAAAAGAAAGAAAGAAAGAAAGAAAGAAGGGAGGACGGAAGAAAGAAAGAAAGAAAGAAAGAAGTAAAAATAAATGAATGAAAGAAAGTCTCTGAGAGTACACCCAAGAACTTAAAACGGGTAGACAAGATCGCTTCTGTTGGTACCTTCGGGTATTTTTTGGGTGTGTTTGGCATGGCGATTTCTTCGAGCGTAAATGTGTGCATGTCTCTTTCAACATATGTCTTTCTCTGCACGTGTGAACATATATCAATGTAGGTAAGCATTGATAGTATCTCCTCCCATTCACGTATCCGCGAAGATGTAGACGTTTGGTCATAGATGGTTGGCCTTGGGAGAATTTACAGAAAATGGTAAAAATCAATGTGCACTTCTTCTGATATAAGAGAATATATGTGTTGGATACATTACTGTTCCCATTTTTTTTAAAACTTGTCAAGTCTTCTTGAAAACCAAAGAAGATTTTACAAGTTCAGAAGTCTCTTAAAATTTCTGCTGTTGTAAGATGTTTCTGTTACTGTAACATATCTGTTACTGAAACAGGATGAAGGGTGAGAGTTCCATAGGTGAGAGGTGCGAGACATGAAGCTATTGGAGTAGAATAGACGGCTACATTTAACAGTTTCGACAGTGAAATGGTGTGAGCGAGATGCCAGCCTAGTAGAACGCTTAAATTCATGAAGTCTGGGAACCAGCGAAAGCAGCTCATCGGAGCAGTTACCATGAAAGTATTTGTAAAAAAAGACAGAAGGGGGCGACGGCACGTTTGTGAGAGAGCGACTGCAGACGAGATGCCAGATCAGGGCCAACTACGTTGCATATCCGTCTCTGGATCTTATCAAGAACCTTGAGACAAACAGAAAAGGATCCAGACCATATATGGCAGCAATACTCCATGCAAGGGCGAATGGTTGATTTGTAGATTTGAAGGATCGACTCCGGCGAGAAAAATTTCCTGGCGCAGCACAGGGAGCCGATTTTCCTTGCGGTGGACGAAGCTATGGACTCAATGTATTCGCTCCATCTCAGGTCAGTGAGACCGAGTAGTCGCAAAGAGGTGCTCTTGTGGAGTTGAGCGTCAGACAATGGGAGGCAGGGATGGTTCTTTGTGGTGATTAATAGAGAGCAGTTTTGTTTTTGAGACAGTAAAGTTAACCAGCCAATTCCTGCCCTAGTTCACACCCGATTAGAGGTCCCTTTCTAGACAAACGGCCAGGTTAGTTTTGTCGGCGACACTAGATTTGTTTTATAGGCAGAAGTAAATAGTATCATTACTGTTATAACATATCAATGCTCTTGTAGCATCACTGTTGTGTGACGTCTTATCTTTTATAACATCTCTCTGTATTCAATGTAAATTACTTCTCGTGTAGCATATTTTTGTTGTGTAACTTTCCTGCTGTTTTTTTTTTTTCTATAAATATTTTCATGGCAGTTCTAATGTACTCTCCTTGTTACCTCTAGCATCAACGTAAGACTTATAGCTATTACAATAGTAAAACCATGAGACCTATTTGCCTATCTAAGCAAATAGGTCTCATGGTTTTACTATTGTAATAGCGATACGTCTATTTTAATATTTTCTTTTCTGTTGATTTCTCTTCTTGTTTCTTGCTTCCCTGACAACTACAACCTTCAAAAATTTAAACACGACAATAGCAATATTTTGTCTTTGTGAATCGTGTCATTTTAATACCATTTCTAAATTTTTCTCATTCTCTTCCTCTTCTAGTAACCCTTTGCGTCTTAGTAGCATCGTTACCTTCCTTGGAGTGAAATCATTATAAAAAAAAATATACTGTAGTAAACAGGTAGTAATACAGATTTTTTATTGGCTGCTGAGGATATTCTACAGAATTCCAATGCTTCTGATCTTTTAGTCTGTTCTTCGCAACTGTTCTATGTGAACAGTTACAAACACTTTGTGTTTTGATACCAGTAGTAATTGGTGAGATGTTCAGGTAGTATAATTGTTATCAGCGCTGGAAGAAGGATTGGTGAGATGGGTTCAAATCCCCGTCTAGTCAGTTAGAAATACGTTCAGATCGCGTAGCAAAATTCTTTTAGATGATTCCCGATTGAGGGAGTTCCCTAGTATCTAGAGGTAACTACCAAGTCACCTTAGATGCCTCATCCGTTAAACTTAAGAAGAAAAAATGCCTCTCGACAACAGATCATAACGTTCCCAAACTACTCCTGCTTACGAATAGAAAGGTATTCTGTGATGAAACATTCTCGACTGGATATGGTCAAGTAAATGAGAAGAAAATATGTAGTATTTATTAGAGTCCATGTTAATTCAACAAGGCAAAATATATACACATTAAGACCCACATGCAATTAAGACCAGAAACAATGCAATCTGTGCCTGGTGTACCGCCAGATCATTTAATGCGTGACACAGATGCATGGCAAGTATGTGACGCGCTGATGTACAAATATATAAATCCGTTTGACGTAACCTAATACCCAGTGGCTCTATATATCCTATAATTTGTGCCTTTTAGTAAGGTTTATCCTTTCATCGTCCCTTCTCTTTCCTGTTGCAACAACCTTGTTAAGTAGTTTACCTGTTCTTTACCTGTATCTCATGTCCCCTACTTGTACTGTGTGTTGTAAATTCTCTAAACCCACCTTCCTCATTATGCGTCCAAGAAATTCCATCTCTCTCTGATTATAATTATAAGTGTTCGTTTTGTTTTCATTTTCCTTAAAACTTCATCGTTGCTTACGCATTCAGTCCAGTGTATTCTCAGTATCCTTCTGTAGAACCATATTTCTGTTGCCTCAATTCTCCCTTCCATCCGTGTAAAAATTGTCCAGCATTCACTGTCATATAGCAGGAGAGATATGGTATAGATTTCAGCATTTTTTCTTCGTTCCTAACGCAATGTTCATTTTTCTTAATACCCTGCTTAGATTTCAAAAGGCATCTTTCAAGTTTCCCATACAATATATTATAAATACGTGATATATAGTCGCCGATAACTGAAATAAACATGTATTTAGAGGTTATTGGTAAAATCCAAAGAATCAGCAATGTTATCGGTCCTGACCTGTCATCTCAGTTTCAGTCAGTCCTCCAACGCCGTAATGTAGCTCCCCTGTGCATTTTCATGTTAATTGTTCTGATGAGCTTTCTTCTTTGTTAATGCGATTTTAGAAACTTAAATGCAGTAATAGATTGGCAGATATGTCTCTTCATTTTACACTTGAAATTATTAGATGTAGCCGTAAGTTCTATGCTAAGAGTTTCTTCCACCGTATTTCCAACTTGTGAAAATTTCTTCCGGTTTCTTGTTTCATCAAAAGATTCAAATGCAATATAAATCGTCATCTTCTGTTTCCATAATTCTTCTTCTATATTATCCTCTCTCCATAATGACGTTTATTTCTCCCCCTCTTTCACACTCGGTTATCTTAGCCGCCTTATCACCTTGCTTGGGGTGAAAAGATTACAAAAATAATTAAACATTTTGAAAACGCTGATATTTGAATTCTCTGGTTATTTGCACCATGATTGGTAGCATCAAAATCAAATAATTTTTGGCTAAATGTCTAGAATGAGATATCTTTATTATTATTATTATTATTATTATTTAACTAACTTACCAGTTGGATCACTGACGGTTGCTGTTATAAAACATAGTAGTCAATTGCATTATTCCATTGAAATAACAGTTAATTTTATTATGATCCATTTAAATATTTCACTTCATTCTTGTCATCTTTGGTCTGGTTTACAAGTACATGTTTAACGTTTTAATGATTTTTTTTTTGTTCTGCATTTAATGGGTATAGAACTTCCCGGAGAAAGATTTAATTTTAATTTTTTAAATATACCAATTTTCTTTTTTTTAAATATATAAAATTATGTTTGTGTAAAACAGCTGGAATCTAAATAATTCCTCTACAAACAACAGGACGAAACAGCAAAGCCGGATCTCTTTGTATCTGTCATTAACTTAAAATATTTTAATTAAAAAAATTCTGCTTGAAGAAGCAGACACTTTTTTTAATTAAAATATTTTTGAATTAATGACAGACCCAAAATATCCGTTGAAGTTAAAATAAAAATACATACTGTATAAACAACTGGTATTTTTAAATCTTATTCATTTAGAATATTTTATCAGATTAATTTAAAAATATTTTTAAATATTTAAAATATTGTTTGTTTAATGAAATTTGGAATATAAATAAATACACTCCAAACAACTGGACACAAAATAAAGTAGGATCTCTTTGTGATTGTTTTTAACTTAAAAATATTTTTTATTAAATACAGTTTCTGTTTGAAGTTAAAATAAATATACTTGCGGCATAAACAACTCGTATTAAATCTTATTCACTTAAATCAGATACACTTGAATCATTAAGCGAAACACACAAACACACACGCAATCATAGACTGTTAGTATTAAATAGATAGATATTAATTCAGCTTATATTCATGTTGAACTACTTGTTTTCGTCTGAAGACCAATGATGACTTCGTGTCTGGTCAATATCTAAATCGCTGATTGCTTGGGAATACCAGGCGTTGTAAGTTTGAATTTGCAGTTGGTGCAGTGGATAGCGACTCGGAACAAGAAATCGGAGAAACTAGTTCGAATTCCAGTCGGATTGGTTACATCCACTTACGTAGAAAAAACCCTTGGATCATTATGTGTCAAAAAGATAGATGATTGCTCATGTGTCTCACATCCGCCCCGGCCAAAGATAGATGATTGCTCATGTGTCTCACATGTGCCCCGACCAAAGAGAGATGATTGCTCAAGTGTCTCACATCCGACCCAACCAAAGATAGATGATTGCTCAAGTGTCTCACAACCGCCCCGAACAAAGATAGATGATTGCTCAAGTGTCTCATATCCACCCCGACCAAAGATAGATGATTGCTCAAGTGTCTCACATCTGCCCCAACCAGCATTGGTCCAGGGCTACGAGGCAACATCCCTTTTCTCCCTATGAATCTACGAAAGGCCGACATCAAACAAAGAACCTTTACAGTCAGATATAAAGAAAAAGAATAGTAACACCCGATTTTAAGAAGATGAAAATGATGTAGTTTTCTAATTTGTGGCTTTTGACAAATTGTTAAATCGCTTTGATAAGATTGTAAAGGATTAGATGTAGAAGTGTTTAACAGTAGGTGATCAACAGCTAATGGAATTTTCTGCAACAAAGCTTGATATTTGATGAAGAAGAGGAGAAAACAAAGCCAAATGCAGAAGATAGCAAGGAGGTATAATAATCAAAGCAGGGTCTTTTTTAAGCATTTCTCCCCAAGCAAGGCGGGAGTACCACTAGCACGCAACGAGTTACAGAGAGTAGAACCAAGGTTAAAGTGGGATGTTTGAGTTAAGGATACAGAGAAAGACGGGGACCAGGATGAAGGCATCAGACGATAGCGATTGACATTACGTTTCAATATTTGAAGATTGTAGCTATCAGTGAAGCAAATAAGAGGAAGGGAATTTACAAATATTAGCCAAACAGGTTTCCTGTGGCATCAAAAATCATAGAGATGTATGGTTTATTACCCAGAGCGATAAACATCTGAAAAAAAAAACTGGTGCGTGCAACAGCTGAAACGTTGTGATACTAAGTATAAAAACGTGGATATTAGTCTAACTCAACATAAGAAATATACTGCTGACATCTTTTACCTATATGCATTTATTTCTGTCTGAATTTCTGGGATGAGAAATTATTATTTATTTGCGGACTATTGAGCAACATGAGATATCCCTAAACATGGGTATTGAAACGAGAACAATCTACAAATAAGTTTCAGTTAGGAATTCCCTGTAGGTTAACCGAAACGATATACCCCTGATGAAGGCCTAAGAGTACAACGATCAAAACATTGTGTTAACAACAAAGAAGATGATGATAATAGTCCGCATGTAAAAAATGCTTTTATTTTCTATATTATTGATTTTTTTTTGGTTCTATCTTTTTACTGTTTCTCAGTTGATCTATCCACTACCCTTCTCCTCACCCTTTCCTCTATCACTCCTATCTGATCTTGCTCCGAATCTTCTGTAACCCCTTGCGTCCTAGTGGCTTCTCGCCTTGCTTGGGGTGAAACGCTTAAAAAAATCTGTTTATATTTCTGAAATGAGGTATTGTAATTATTTACATTGTTCAGACTGTTATCTTCGTCTTTAAAGGGTTCAGTTCAAAATTCTGATCACCTAAAGAAGGCTGGAGCGTACAACGGCCGAAACATTGTGAACATGACAATAAAGATGCGGACAACAGTCCGAACAATGTAAATGATACTCCTGACGTGCGTCACCCTCAGGGTTAGATGATAACCTTATAACTCAATTATATTAAAAGGTCTTTCAGTCGTTAAATCAATGGCAACATTAATGTTTAAAAGAATTAACTTTTTTTAACTCATAATGGAATATAATTGTGTTTTCCTTAGTTTTTTTCTATATTTACACTATTGTCCTTATCTTTGTTGTTGTTATCACAACATTGTGACCTCCGGCCTTCCTCAGGTGTATATTGATTTCGTTGTTTCTCATCTCTTTTCATTCCATGTTTCTTTCTCTGTCACTCTCGTTTCACTCCTCCCACTTCGCCTTCTTTTCTTTTAATTCTCTTTTTTACTGTTTCCTCCTCCTTCCATTCTCTTGTTAGTTCCTTCACTTTTCCCTTATCCACTCTCATTTCACCTTCTTTTCTTTTACTTCTCTTTGTGTTGCATCTTCATCTTTCCATTCTCTTCTTTGGCTTACGGCCGTATCATATTGAAACACAGGTTCTCGTACGATCAGCGAAGTTAAGCAACGTCAATCTTGGTCAGTACCTACATAGGTGACCGCTTGGAAATACCAGGTGCTGTAAGCTTGGGTGTGATGGTGGTGTAATGGATAACAATCCGAGTTCCAATTCCAATCGGGTTTGTTAGATTTACTCACGCGCAAATAACCTCGGGGAAGATATGAATCCACCCCTCATCAACCTAACTATGACACAATTAGTAGGACTTGTATCAGTTAATTATTGCTATGTTAAAAAAAATCCTTACAAGCTAAAAATATTTTCTGGTTTTAAAATGACTTGCAAAAGATTATAAGCCGCAAAAAATATCTACCCTACCAAATAAACATTCATTCATTCATTCATTCATTCTTTCTTTCTTTCTTTCTTTCTTTTTTCGTTCTCTCTTTCTTAGCCTTTTCTTTTCTTTTACTGCTCGATTTGTTTCTTCTTTCTCTTTATATTTTCATCTTACTTTCTTTCTTCACTTAAACTTATTTTCATTTATTTTGTCTTTATAAAACTATTTACCTTCTCTTCTTTTGTATATAATTAATGTTTATATCTTTTTTTGTCTTATTCCACTCCCTACTGTCTTCCTTTAAATTATCTCCCTTTCCTTTCGTTTTTTTTCAGTTACTTCATTTCGGAGTTGTTAACTTTTTCCTTATTTACTTTAAATGTTCATAATTTTACGTAAATTTTCTCTTCGCTTCTAATATAAATTTTTCATCTTTCTCTTCTTTCCAGTTTCCAATCTTGCTTCGTTCCTCTTGGTTCCTTCCTTTCATCATTTCTCAGTTGATAAATCTTTCCTTATTTTAAAAGTTCATAATTTTACGGAACTTTTCTATTTATTTCAAATCTTAGACATTTATTTTTTCCTCCTCCTTTTTTTTTTTTTTTTTCTTGTTTCAATGTTTTCTTTAGACTCCTTCATTTCTATGTTCTGCATTATTTCTCACGCTTAGGTGAGAAAGCAGCCTCGAAAAACATTCAACTTTCTTCTGAATGATGAAGTGTTACCAGCTGCAATGAATAATGCACACACGTGCACCGTGTACAAATTGACTCTACATTCGCATCCTCTCTCTCCCTCTCACTCTCTAGTGATGCACTTTTACATCTTCCGACATACTTAATGTTTGGAGGCAGGGAGAAATACAAATCTGCTATTGACTAATATTTGGTTAGTTTGGGCATAAAATGACAGATTTCAAACGTTTCACAATGCTCTCCACAAGTAACACACACTTCTGTAAAAATGGTCTACGACACTAGTTCGGTAGGCATTAACCCATTCTGAGGTGCATAGTCATAAATTAGTAAGTTTCTTTAACTTTAGTCTTAAATTAGAATTAGTATTGTAACATTAGGCTACAACTTAATGTAATGATATACAAGTCCAGCATTGTGGTTATTACCCAATGATGAGGCACTGAAAGTCGAAGTATGTTAATGGAAATGTTTTTTGATCTTTTATTTCACATTCTTTCTTTCCCAACATCCGGATATTTTTCTTCTATATGGTATTCACTGTTAGATAATATCTTCACAAATGAAGAAGAAACTTGAGGTAACGGAGAATTGGTTCGGCAGAAAGATGTTGGGGATATCCATAAAAATATATATGTGAAGAGATATAAAGAAAAAAATGGCAACCCAAGGGCCTTAGAATCAGCAAGCGACAGTTTAAATTTCTGTGACATATAATAAGAAAAAAAGGCTTGGAGAATGTTGCACTGACAAGGCGTATTGAAGGCAAGCAAAAGAAGGGGAGATAGCGAGTAACAAATTTAATGAGTTTGTTTAAATCTGTTTAAATTTGTTTAGTACAAAGAGTGAAACTGAAGAATATCGAATTCTGCAAGGATTAGGAAATTGAGGAGAGTTATCATCGGCCACGTTCTGAAGAAAAATAGCTTTATCAGCTCAGTTAGGGGAAAACTGGTTGGCCGCGTTCATAATCAAATTAGTGACGTTCCATCATCATGGAGCGAATCCTGATTTTTTGCCTATCACGATGAAGGAGAATTCTATCGGTGAAGGTCTGTGCCTTGAGCGTTTCTTGGGGTTTAAGTTCAACCCAGACTGAATGTGGAACTCGTATATACGATCCATCGCTAAAGATGCTGGAAAAATATTCGGTTTATTGTACCGCACCAGTATGTACCTTATTCCTCCGGCAATCTGCTTCCTTTACAAGAGCTAGATCAAAACGACAATGGAGTATATCTGCCATATATAAAGGCAGGACCTTGGTCAACCCGAGGCGTTATAAGGGTTAGCAAGCTTATCTCACTAGAACAATTATACCTGAGTAGTGAATTAAATTCTCACTCGGTACCCCTTACTTTCGGCCTTGTTCCACATCTAAGCTACGCTTGGAAAATCACTATAAAGACAGGACCTGAAGCTACCAAGCCTTCATTATCCAGACTTGGATAGAGTCCATAACCGTCTCCACATCCTTGTGGGTGGTGAATTATTTTTCTCTCCTACAACGCCCTTCCCTCAGACAAAACGTTGCAAGTCACTCTCTATTCTATCGTTATTTCCATGGAAAGTGTTCAGACTATATTTCGTAGTTCTACCATTTTTAACCTTGGTGACTGTGGAAAGCTAGTATCTTGATTATAACATTGTTTTGACTTTCTGTTACATGTGATATCTATTTTAGTATTGTAAATAGTTCTCAGTCATTTTTTTTAATATTCGGTCTAAATATTTACACCATATCTTCAAGGCGACAGTTTAATCTGGTGCCTTCTTTTTTTTTCATATATCTAAACTAAAAATATAAACTATAAACAAGAATATTGTAGTGAATCTCCCTGATTTCGTTCGTATTCCAGCGGCCAGATGTATGTGTCACCCGACAACTTATTTCCACTAAGCACTACTTTGTAGAACCGACTCCCAAGAGGATTCTTCCAGATGACTAAAATCTTAACCTGTTCAAGTCTAGAGTTAATCGTTATCTTCTCCACATATCCGTAGAGACTGCTTACTCAGTAACACTCTACCTCGAGTGGTTCACGGCCTTGTACAGTAGGAACATTATTGTGAAAAAAAAATCACATAAAATAATATGACCTTTGTCTATTCGTTCTTTTTTTTGTTTCTTTTATTTCTTTTGTTGTATATAATGCATAAAGTCTCTTTTTGTATCTTTGATTACCTTTTTAATTTTATACTAGTCTATTTTATTCATTTTCCATATAAATATTATTCTTCTGGCCTTTCCATAATTCCGTCCTTACCTGTTGGTTTCTCTCTTCTATATTTGCCTGCATTACTCTTTTCCTTTCCTTCTCATCTTTCAGCAAACTTCCCGCCTTATTCTCACGTGGCTTTTCTCTCTTTTTCATCATTTAATGTATTTCTCTTCCTTAATTTACCTTGTTTTATTTTTTCTTCTTGATTTGCACGCATTGACTTTTCACTTAACTCCTATCTGGCAGCTCATGTTCAAGATCATATGACAGCAAAACCTCTTCAATGCTCCAGTTTCTTCCTTTTAGCAACCCTGCCAATACGATAATTTAATTTATCGACAGATTTTAAAAATACATGTGCTTCAATACTTATCGATAGTACTGCCACGATCATATTCTGCAATTCGTTTAAGTTCTATAGCAAAGTCATGATGCTCAGCCAACATTTCAATTTTTTATTTTTTGCTTCCAGTATCATTTTTTGGTCTGATGGGGTGGTGATATTCATTAACAGATCTTTGTATGAAGAATAAGTAGGAAGATCAATAATTATATAGTCTAAACTATTTTTTTCTACGCAAACATAATCTTCCTTGTAAATGCACGTCTTTTAACTAAAGTCGCTCAATCTGTGCCACAGGGAATTTCTCTGATAAATAGGGAGATCAATAATTCTTTAGTCTAAAAATGACAAAAGTATTTTCAATACAATCTCTTTCAATTTCAATGCTTGTAATTCACTGATCAACCATAATAACATAAATTTGAAATTGTACATTGAAAATATTGCGTTGGTGCAAAATTATCAGGCATTTTTAAAACAATATTTATCATGAAAAAAGAAACATAACAACTCAACAATATCATTTATAAATGATTATTCCGGAGCGTATGAATATCGACACACATTTTTATAATCTGAAAATAAAATAATATTTTTATTGAAAGAAGTAAACAAAACAGCAATTTTTATTAACAAATAACTCGCCTACAAAAACCTCTAATAATTATGCACTAGCCCGATACAATATCAGATTTTTTCAATATGACTTCCTTTCTTATCAATGCATGTACTTCAGTAGTAAACCATAACATAAATTTAGCATTATACATTGAAAATATATCAGAATTTTCAACATTCTTTTTCAATACACGTAATTCAGTGGCGAACCTTATAATATAAATTTAACATTATACATTGAGAATATCAAATGAAAAATTTTCAACATTATTTCCTTCCTTGTCAATGGCCGTAATTCAGTGTGAAACTTAATAACATAAATTTGATATTATATATTGAAAATATCATATCAGAATTTTTCAACATTCTTTCTCAATACACGTAATTCAGTAGCGAATCTTAATTATATAAATTTAACATTATATATTGGAAATTTCAATGATCAACATAATCCCATTTATCGCTCGAGTATTTTAATCATATCAATTGATTATTCCAGAGTATATCAGATATCATTTTACGTTATCGCTAAATATTTGGCTGCAAATTTATTGATCAGTTAAATAGTGTCTGCTTGCCTCTGTCGGTTTATATACATGAAATTCATATTTCTTAAAATTGTCTCTTCTTTTTTGTGACGTGTCTCTACTTCTTTTAAATTTCCTTTGCTTTCATTCTTTTCAATTTTAACGTCATTCCTTATCGCTTTCCATTGTGCAAAGAATTACAACTAATTACTTAATCTCTGAGATTAAAAAAGATAGAGAATGAGTTTTCTACATGTCACAAAACATAGATAGGTTGCGTTAATTTTACTTAGGGATTTTGATATGGGTTAATCGCTCAAATCTTTCTCTTTAAACTAAAAAGAATTAATCCTAAACACAGCGGTCGTTGTATTAGGGGTAAAGGAAATCTCCACTTAAGGATTTGTTCGTTAGTTTTGTTTTTCATGTGTGTGGATTTATAAATTTGTCTTCGCTGTCGGTGGTCATTGCCCACCTTACTTTTTATCTCTGCTTTGAGTAACCGAATGAAGTCCTATGCAATAATTGATTGAATCTTTAATATTGCTTAATACACTTCAAAACAGGAAGTTCTATTAATGTACTCCTTTTATTTCGGAACTGATCTCTGATAAGATCTGAAACTGATCTAAGCTAAAACAAAACTAATCTAACTTTATATCACCTCCTGGAATGTACTCACCACCTCCTCGGCTGTAGAATATTGTACAAAAAAGTTTTGTTTTGTTTTTTTTGTTGTTGTTTTTTTTAACATAGGAGACCTCACACAGATGTTGAGTTTAGAACAAACACAACTAGTAGGTTTTATATTGTTCTTCGGAAGGCCTTAGGTATCGACACTACGCCGATGCTACTCCTTTCAGCGTAATAAGTTGACTGCCGTTTGGCGTATCAGGATCTCTAGAGTTAGAAATAGAAATAACGATTCTTGTTCAGAGATGGAAGGAGATATCATCTCAAGTAAACTACGATCAATTGTCGTCCGGTTCGCACACCTTCCCGATCTTTTGGACAGATGTACAGATTTATCCCTTGTTTTCTGTTTAGGAAATTTTATTTACTATTATTTTAAATTTTATTCTAAATTTCTATTTATTTATTTATTTCATTAGGAATCGATAGGGTCGCCTATCGTCCGGTTCACACTCCTCACTGGTCTTTTGAAAAGGAGTAAACGTTGATCACTTATTTCCTGTTTAGGATTGATTTCTCCTAAAGTATTCTCATTCTCTCTCACTCCCAGTAGCCCCCTGCATCTTTGTGTTATTATCGTCATGATAAAAAAAAATTGCAATGTCTAGATCAATTTAAAATTCTCAAATCAATTACCCTACATATAGGCGACTACATAATTTATATTTGCTTTACACACACACAGACACACAGACACACACACACATTCCTTTACGGCAGTGAATGTTGAACGCTTTCCTAAAAGGTGAAGACTCAAGTTAACGGCGGTATGGTTCTACAGAAGGATGCTGAGGATATCATGGACCGAGCGTGTGAGCAACGAGGAGGCTTATACTTAGCATCAAGAAGAGGCAGCTGAAATTTCTGGGACACGTAATGAGAAAGAAAGGTTTGGAACATCTGATACTTACAGGGCGAATAGAGGGTAAACTAGACAAGGGAAAGCAATGTGTGCTATACCTAGCAGGCAAGTGGATGACAGAACATGTCGTGGAAGAAGTAGCAAATGGACAAAACTTATTGAGAGTTCCAAGAGATAGGGGAAAGTGGAGGGCCATGATCGCCTATGTCCTGAAAGTACAGGCACATAAAAAGAAAAGATATCTTTAAAAATATTACTTATTATTCAATGATGCGTCGAAAATATATAGACATCATTTACATGTAATAATGATTCCTATATGAACAGTCGTTCTGTGTCGGACGATAACCTCCGTCCGGTAGCAAAGATTCTGATCGGGAGATTGAAGAGGACGTGGAACAAACTCTTAAGTGCGGCTGTTCCCAGGTTCACCTGAACCCGGGGTGGTTGCACTTGCTAGGGTACCAGCTATGAGTAAAGATTGACCCCCCCAAAACAAAAATCAAAAGTACATTTTACAATAAAAGGAGCAACAATAGATTTGATGACAATCAATGCAACACTAAAAAAATCTATAAAAATGCATTTTTATAGTAGCATTACCAAGAATTAATTTTATGATCTGCAAACTATATATTTAAAAAAATATAACTTTATCCTAAAGTATAAAATTTTGGAAAAAATATTTGTAGTTGAAAGCATAAAATTACGTCCAAAATATGTAGATGTCTGCAATAAATAAACAATACATACAAATTTAAAGCAAAATGACCAACAGTATATTTTAGCTGCAATTGAAAGCATAAAATATTGTTCAAAATATGTAGATTTTGGAATTAAATAATGCATAATGATTGATATGTCGTTGAAAAAAATCAACCAATCAACGGATGAACAGATGAATATATGTAGCCATGATTTTATTTTGTATATTTCACATTTAATAAAAGCATATTCACTTACATTTACTCAAAATAGCAGCTGCTCTGTCAAAAAAACTTAGAATAGGCCGAGTGTATCCCCTGAAGAGAGTCCAGTTTCGGCGGGCGCGGACATATGCAAATTCAGAAATAGAGCTGATCAAAATCTATATTTTTGACTCGAGTACAATCCAGACTTAAATCTGTTTTCGATTCTTGTGTAAACCGGACATATTAGAGGACTTGCTGCTAGTATAGTTTATATTACCGAGAATATTTGTCTGAAAAACTTCCACTTTATTATAAAAATAAAAGATTGACGATAAGATCTTATATGAAGTAATTTGAAAGGCGGGTTATTTAGTTTCTGTAATGAAAAATAAATATAAACATACATAGCCATTCTGCAGAAGTGTTTTACCACAAGGTTATTCATCATAAAAGAAGTGATTATTAAATTTTAAAGTTTAGCAAGATTGTAAGGTCAAAGGCGAATTATGCTTGCAATTGACTGTTAGTTCAAATCTTTCATTTAATAACTCGTCCCTATTTAAAAAGCTGATTATCTGCACTTTCTTCTGTAAATACAGGCAACAAAGGTCATATAAAGACCTACATGCTCTAGCTGGGTTTAAAATTTTCCGTCTAACTTTAAGGGTTTTATTTTCTTCTTTTAACTTCCAAAAACATTTTGAAAGTGAAGTTCTATTCATATAAGTAGCATTAGTAAAAGAAGATAGGTTTTTATACTAACGATCTTTGAAAATGTTCATAGTGTTTTCAATATAAAACTTTTTTAATACTCGAATTTTCTATTAAAGAAATCAAACACATATACACAAGTGATTTAGTCAAGCATTTTTTAAACAATTGGCATTGGCTAAGCTTCCTACAATTACATCGGTTGCTGCCCTTAACCATATTAGAATTAGTACTTGCATTATGGTTATTATTGTTAAACTGGTTAAGTGAATTATTGTTGGGCATCTTTATTATTTTCTCAAGATTATTAGTACAACTATAGCTACGTTTTAATGTATTCCTATTAAAAACTTTACTAAGGGGATTGCTTTTCGGAAAATGTTTGTCAATTAAATTTAGAAACTTGTGGCCTAACTTTGCATTGACTAATTAGTTAAATGGAGGTGTGTACCAGATTATCTACCTGATTCTATTTCTTTTCATAGAACTACTATTATATTCTATAAATTGAATTTCAGAGGGCTTATACCCACTATCCCTAAGAACTTTTTTTATACACACTTCTATGATTTTCGAAAGCCTCTTTGTTAGAAGAGTGGTGGCTAATCCGACTTTCTATAGAGGAAGGAATATGCCGGATTACAGACGGTGTTTGACTGTAATTAGGATGAATATAGATTGGGATGGCTTTGTTCTTCAAATAAAGCTGAAAGTTTTCATAGATTAACTTTAATGTTATATCTAGAAAATCAACTTGTTTGATATTAAACTTATTTTCGCGTTAAGATCTAAACTCTTAAATGACCTATGAATCATTTTCCTATCTAAATGTCTAAAAAACCACTAAAGTTGAGTTTCTCCTTTTCAGGTTTTCAAATAAGACATTTAGCCATCTTGAAACCATTTGTTGTAAGAATCACTGAAAAACGATTAGAGTTATTCAGCTAGAAAGAGAACAGATTAAAATTATTTTGTGTCAACCCCATTATGTTTTACCAACTGATCAATAGTGAGAGGGAAAATATCATTTAGGCCTTCAGTAATGGTACCAACATTCATACTCTGGGTCATATCTTCAAAACTCCATTCAAGAACCATCAAGAGAACGGCGAATAAGGAGGGAACAATAGAGAGAAAAACTGGATCAGGACGTCACAGCAGCAAGAGGAATCATCATTCAGCTTACAGCTAAATACATTGCTCAAAGTAGAATCCAACAGTGCGAGGACTGCTGAACACTTATTCGACTCCACTGTCATTGACTAATTGTCAAAAATAAATTATTTGGACATTTGTCAGTTTGATGGTTCAGCCAAAAGTTAAGAAACTTTCATCACAACCCGTGCATATATATATATATATATATATATATATATATATATATATATATATATATATACGCGAGGGGACAGCTCCCCAAACTCTTCAGACTTGACATCATCCAACATCTGGAACACATCACCTCAACAAGAAATGAATGTCACCTGCAACAAACCTCGGTTTCTGGTCCGCAAACATATCATCACTGACAACATTTACACATACCGTGGCACTCGCGTCGGCTCTAAACTGTGACTGTTCCACTCTTCCATATTTACTTTTCTGTCACAAATGTGAAAAGGGGAATTATGTGGGAGAATCAGGAACAGAGTTCCGTCTATGGTTCAATAAGCACAAGAAAAACATCAGGAACTACTTACAGTTTCTCTATACTTCAACCAAACTTGTCATGGCATTGACGATGTCGGGTGCGTACTTTTAGCCTCTTGGTCCGGTAACCGGTAGGACAGAGGGAGATCGGAGTTGAACATAGCGGAACTTAACAGGGATTTGGGTTTACTTAGGGAATACAATTTCTACGAGGAACTCATTATCAGCAACATCACTCCTCGGATGAGTATCACCCACCACCAACACATTTTAACTTTAAATTTTAACAGCCATCACCCCACCTACCTACTATATTTTTTATGTTCTACCACCTATGTACACTGAGGGCTACTTTCTAGTTACCCTCTTTTATACCATTATTGATTCTATCGCTATGGAGCCTTTACATATAAGCATATGTAAGGAGTGGGAAATGTTAATATAGATACATATTAATCTTTTACATGTATTTATATATCTACGGGTATTAACATTCATATGTTAGCGTGGTGGCTTGTGTATATTTACACACTGTTATGTACACTTATGTACGCTTGTGCTTCTATATATGTACACG
The DNA here is from genome assembly GCA_903632075.3 of Acanthosepion pharaonis. Taxonomy (NCBI): domain Eukaryota; kingdom Metazoa; phylum Mollusca; class Cephalopoda; order Sepiida; family Sepiidae; genus Acanthosepion; species Acanthosepion pharaonis. Next base: position 1,398,956 of record CAHIKZ030000569.1, read on the forward strand.
CTTTTCATCTCAGTTTTTCCTTTATTTTCTGATTTTCTGTATCCCCTTTTTGGTTAACAATACATTTCCAAATTGTTATCCAATTTTTTTTTATCCATTTTCTGTTTCTTTACTTATTCATTTCATTTCATTTTATTTAACAGTATTTTATTTATATATTTCCTTCCACCCCACCTTTTTTTTTTCATCACATCATATTCAAAACAGCCCGTCATTCTATATTTGACAATTTGGTCTGCCAATTTTTTCTGCTACTTGCGACACGCGCGTCTTTTTTCCCCTTCGCTAACCTATAACTCACCTCATATTTGTTTACAATCTCTCACTCCCTTTACGACGCACACTATTAATAATAGACCTGCCTAACCTATTAAGTTTAATCTCATAAAAAAAAGTTTTGCACATCGAAGAATCAGACAGAGATCGAGTTTTTGCTAACAATACGATTTTCACCGGAAAAATACCCCATCTACAAAAACATCTGTCGGTGAGTAATTCGCATTTCTCTGATTATTCCTCGGTCCGTGGGTGAAAGACACAGGCGTGTCCGAATATTCTCAACTTAAGACCTTTCCCTCTGTACTTCATTTCTGTTATATGGGTAATAATTAATATTTAATAAATATTTATCGTACTGATTATACTGGTACCAATTCGTTTGTCCTTTTTTTATTAATAACCTTATCTATTTTAGAGAGAGATAGAGAGAGACTGACAGACAGACAGACAGACACACACACAGAGAGCCAGTGAAATAAAGAGAAATAGACGGACATAGATGGCCACTTGAGGTGCCTTTTGGAGAATCTGCCATAGCCTCACACACTTAAAAAGCAATCTATCATGGAAGAACGGGAAAATCAGTGAAACATAAACGGAAAAGAGAATTTTTAGGAACATACATTCATATATATATATATATATATATATATATATATATATATATATATATATATATATATATGTGTGTGTGTGTGTGTGTGTGTGTGTCTATGTGTGTTTCTGTCTGTCTATTTGTCTGTGTGTGTTTCTGTCTGTCTATCTG